>VWYP01016636.1:61103-136123 GCA_013400435.1 Pycnonotus jocosus | reverse complement strand
AAAAAAAAAAGGACTTTGCTACGTGATAGTCTCCTGAAAGTCTGGGGTCTGATTCAGAGGGAGATGAATAATAAACCAGGTAATGCCAATATATTAATGATGCTGAAGTGGTTGTCATGCACGTTCTATAAAGCGTATGCCAAAGAAAAATGCTGGCAAGTGCTGTGTTGAAATATCAGCTTAGTTAAAGGATTCATCATGAACCATTTGTCTTTTACCCTTCCCTCACTAGTCCTGCCAGCAATTCTCCGTCTGCCAAAATGAGAAAGGGACAGCTGCCAAAGGGGTGGATTTCAAAGTGTGATTTTTTTTTTTGTCTCAGTTTTGCTCTCTCTCTCATCTTTTGGATGTTTTTCCCCCTACAAAATGCACCATGTTGGATAATAAGAGTTAATAAGGAAAGCTGTTAGCTTTGGAAGCTCTCTTTAGGCTGACTTTTCCCTCCGTTTTTACACAAGAAGACCCATAGACGTTTCTGACTTCCACTGAAAGAATCTCTGTATCCAAAGCAAATTCATGCCAGAAAATATGTAGTCAGTATAAAATGGCCAAAAAACTAGTGGGTCAGGAGTATTGACTTTCTGCATACTTCTGTGAAACATCTGTGAATTTGGCTAGTATTGAAGCCTACGTTCAATTTATAAAGAGGTTTTTCCTTCAGTATGCTGTGTTGAAGGGATGAAGAAAACTTGGCTCTTTCCAGTAGCACAGGAGAAAATTGCTGGCTTGGTAGGTAATTGGACCACCAGAGATCAAAGCGACCCAAAAGGACTAACAATATTAGAAGTGGACTTTTTAGGTAAGGACTCGATTTTCCAGAGACCAAAGCAGTGTGAGTCTGGCATGAGGGAAATGTTCCTGCATGACTGCAGCCTGCTGCTCAGGTCCAACAGCTGCAGTGCACCCTCTCTCCCAGTTCCTTCTGCTCCCAGCATGGTTCCACCATGTTCCCATTTGATGTGCCTCTGGCCTGTAGTCTCCCAGCTCCATATCAGGCATTCCTTGTATGAGAAGGCAGACCAGAGGGGAGCACCCTTCCCTTCTACAACATCCTTCTATAATGAATATTCCTCAATGCTAACACAAGGACTTGGAGCTTGAAAGGAGATCTGTATGGCAAAATTTTTGTATGGGGAGGCCCTGAGTTGCAAATTTGATGGCATGGTAAGATATTTTTCCTCACTAAAATACTTTTTCAACCTCTCTCTTACTTCCATATCCTCTTATGTCTTCACTCTGCAGGAGTTTTCACCTCTGCCCACATAATAACATTCTCAAGTGATAATTTTGAGTGCTCAAACTGATGGATAAACCAGTTGGAAACCAAAGAAGTGCTGAGGTGTAACAATGCCTATGACTTGAAGCCAAAGTCTGTTAAAATACTTGATCAAAAAGCCTAGCCAATGCTGTCAATGGGTGGAAGACTGCAGTGTAAACTCACTTCTTGAACTAGATATTGAAGAATCCATATGGCAGAGGAGCTATATAGCTGCTTTCATTACACAAATGCATAGTAAAACATTGTGTAATGAAAAGTAGTAATTGTGTTTCTCATATAAGTACTTGTTTTCCTCCTAAGGTTGGCTGCAGAACTATACTTGCATGTGAAACATTTAGTATAAATGGAATATTTGAGTAGGATGGACAACACTACTGATGAATCTCAAAATTGGTCCCCCTCCCATGCAAGCTGGCTTACACAAGGGTCATATAGAAATGCAAATTCCTATGGATGAATGTTGATCTCAATGATAAAGAATAAAAAAATTAATTAGTTTTTATACTGCACTCTGGGGACAACATTTAGACTTAATCTTGCAAATAAACTTGCAAAGCCTCACCGTTACTGTCACCAAAGTTTGAGCTATGGCTCACAGAGGCATCCATCACACCTTTCCAAGGCACACAGTCCCCAGGCTATTTACTGCTGACACCACCAGCCTTTTGTCCGCTCTGCCGTAAACAAAATGGAAGACCCAGAGTTGCCGGCTGTTCACCAGATAATGGCAGGGTTGCTTCTTTTATGGCTCACCTACCATACTCGTGTGCAATTGAATGTGTCTCCCATACACTGCTCTTGCCAATTCCATCTCCAGCAATTATCCTGTCCTAGTACTCCATTGCAAGGTACCTGCCAATAACGAGGGATTCACAGGTGGCAGCTACAAAGTGCTGCTTCTCCCTTGTCTTTGCAGGCACCGTGTGATGGCAGCTGAAACATGGTGGCACTGATGTTGTTCACACGGGAGGTCATGACACAGGCCAGGGCAACAACTCTGTCTCTGTTTAACCTGATCCAGATCACAGTTGTGCTCTCTTTTGCTCATTGTCTTCAAGTGAAGATGAGTGCCCTCTTCATCAAACTAATTTCAAGCTATATGCTGATTTTATTTCCCTTGGTTTTTGCATTTCTCTTATTTTAAAATTCCATTTTGATGTGAGACTTTTGCGTGCAGAAGTTTTCAGATGATGTTTTATCCACAAACTGAGTCTGCTGCTTTTACTGAGCACTGAAATTACTCTAGCATCAAGCAGGTCCACTGCTTGGTAAAAGTCACATGCTCACAGAATGAGTTGGATGAAAGGCATAGAAGGAGGCCTCTCAGCCAACCTCCTGCTCAAAGCCGACCAAGCTTGAATACCTGCTCTGGTGTCTATACAGTCTGGTCTTGGAAATCTCCAAGGATGGGGGCTACAAACCCCCTCTTCATCCACTGCCAAAGAGCCCTCACAGTGAAAGTGCTCTTTATGTAAAGTCTGAATGTCTGTTTTTTCAGCTTATTCCCCCTCATCCTCTCAGCACATATGGCTATGAGATGCATGGACCTCTTTTCAGCAGCCTCCACATAGGATCTGCCTCCCTGCCCAGAGCCATCCCTTCCCTGGCTAAACACGCCCAGCTCCCTCAGCCTCTTCTCACTGGGCAAGTGCTCCAGCCATTCCTCTCTTGGGGGCACCCCACTGAACTTGCTGCAGGTTATTCATGTTTTAGGAATAATGGCCCTAAATCTGGATGCGATTTTGTATATGTGGTCAAACATACTGCAAAGTAAAGGGGAATATAATCCTCTGGCTTTTCTCCTGTTAGTAGACCCAAGCATGCCCTTAACCTTCCTTAATGACATAAGACACCCTTGCTCACGTTCAGCCCACAGTTTACACCTCAAGGGGCTTTCAGCAGAGTTGCCTCTCCAGCCAGGTTAGTCCATCTCAGATGTAGGACTTGGCATTTGCCCTTGCTGAATTTTGTGAGGTTCCTATTCCATTTCTTACAGGTAAAGCCCTGAGCACCTGCCACCAAGCAGTAGCAACTGCAGAGAAAGAGATATCTTCTTCTGTGGCCCACAGCTACAGAACTGTAGTGCTCAGAAAAACAGGGACACCAGTTCACCCTTCCCAATTCGCAAACAAAATTACTGGCCCTGGATCTAGTAGTTCTTACCACAACTGGGCAGTCTGCTTTTAAAGACAAAGGACTGCATAGTCAAAAGGCATCAAATATTGGATAAACTGCAAGTTAGTAGGCTTTAAAATTCACTCCTTTCACTCCAAACAATGTACATAAGAAATTTTTTATGAGTTCGTTTTGTTTCTTTCCTGAAGCCTGTACCTACAACTTGTGATGCCTTTTTTTTGTTGTTTTTGTTTTTTGGGTTTTTGTGGGTTTTTGTTGTTGTTGTTGTTGTTGTTTTTCTTGTTGTTTTTGGGTTTGGGTTTTTTTTTGTTTGGAGGTTGTTTGCTTTCTTGCTGTTATTTTGGTTTATTTAATCTGGTGGCAAAATACAAGAAACCTCATGAGATGGAAAAAACCATCAAAGAATATTTTCCCCTGAAATGTGTGAAATGGCTAGAAATCTGATGATTAGGTAAGGAATACAATAACATATACATTAGTGCCATGTTTGTCTTGAGTAAGACAGCCAACATAATGTCTTGCTTTAACACTTTATTCTGAATATTTGCATGATTGTCCTTATTCTTACCCATTGAATTCCACTCAGGGTGGCAAGAGCTTAAACCAGTGACAGCAGGGCACTTTTTAATCAATTCCCTTGGAAAATCACGTAGGTCTGTACTGTTCCATACAGAAAACAAAATTAGTATTAGCTGTAATTCAAAGAGACTAATTTTGTGAAGGAGGGGGAGGCTTCTGAACTGTGACAAGTTCTTATGTTAGTTCTCCCAGACTCACCATCTCCTGCCCTTATTTAAGGAGAGTGAGTACTATCACCACAGGGCTTTTCACACCTGCAGTCCGGCCTGGCCTCTGCAGTGATGAAAATGGATGCTCACAGTCCCTTCTCAAGAGAGGTTAGTAACAAACCTGAAAGAATAAAAGCAGGCAGTGAAACTGCATCAGCCCAGCACTTCTGGTCTCTGCCTGTCCTAGGGATGAGTGATCACTTCTCATCCATCAGACTCTGTGGAGGTTTGTGGTTTAACTCTTTGCATATGCAACTTCACAAGGGCTGTTTATGCTCAAGTGGCCTCTCATGAGAAGGTGCAATTCCCACCGGCCTCTTCCTCTTGTTTGGCCAGAGGCTGCTTTTGACCTTTACAGGCTTTGAAATTCGATTAGTTTCTATTACGAAATATCCCTTCCTCTGAGCAGTGAATAAACGTCTTTGAAGTCACCACCTAGGGCTCCTTAAGCGTTTTAGGAAGGAAGTAGAGGTTCCTGCTGGCTGCCAGCTCACTGCTTTGCCTGCTTCCCACAGGAGCACCAGGCAGCACAAACAGTGGTTGAGTGGAAGGTGTCTGGAGGAGAACCTGCTCCTGACCTTGTCTGCTCCTCCTCTAGACAAAGTAGTGAACAGCAAGGGCTGCTCCTGCTGGTGTGATGGGGATTTGAGGAGAAAGAGGTGACAAAGCACAGTGTAGATAGGGACAGGGTAATGACATTTCCAGAGAGGGAAAACCTAAAAATGACTGCGTTTAAACCCTGAAATACAGTGTAAGTGCAATGACTATGAAAATTGCTTATAATCACAGTATGGTGAGAACTGGGAAGCAGTTTCTGCAATAAAAGTGTTTTGCTTCCTGAGGAAAAAATTATTCATTCAAGCCTTATCCTCAGAGACAACTTTGCAGAAAAATCCATCCATATGCTAATGGTATTAAGAGTTGTGTTGTTGTCATTGTCTTTATTTGATGCATGCAACTTTTGTCCACTGCAACCACTGACTCTCCACTTTTTCTCTGTTTTTGCCTTCTCTGGACAAGAAAGCACATTATGTCCAGTGTTTTTACCTTCTTCACAGCACTGGAAAAAAATCTTAATAACAATCTCAGTGATATGAGCTGATATTCGAGGTTGGCATTTGTACAGGTTCAAATCATAGCATGTTAATGTGTGCTGAAGTCACATCCTAATGGAGGCACAAGAAGGCAACATGTTGGCCCGTCTGAGGCAAAACAGATCAACATCATGCACAAAGCTATGTTTTTACATTATAAGTTGCATATGTGTTAGTTTTAAAGCTTTTGGTTTTGCATTTTTAACTTTTTGTTATATAGACCACCCTACATTGCTCAAAGAAAGCCAAAAAAGCTTGGCATTGCACGTAGCTTGGAAATTTTTTTAAAAAAAATTATTATGCAGAACCCTACACTTGCTTTATTGTACTGCTGCTGAAGAGGCCTAGGCAAACATACAGTAAACTAATTTTAAAGAGTTTCTTATTAAATCTTTGTAAGAAGTATTAAAAATTCTTATGCAGGTTTTACTGCAAAAACACACATTCACACTGCAGAAATTAATACCATTATTTTTTCAATGTTTTCAATGTGTTTTCATCAGCTGTATAATAACACACATTAAGGGACTTATTTTTCACTTCAGTTGTATTTTTTCAGTTTCAACATCACTCCAAACATTCAAAACAAGTTGATTTCTTTGCACACTAGCAGCATTTGAAATAACTCAAGTCACGTCAAAATCTCAGTGGTAAAATGTGTTTTAATCTCACAAAGCAACTGAATGGGAAGCTATGCACTGTAAGTCATGGATAACAATTGAGCACATTGTCCTTTGACATGACACAAGACATTGCCTTTTGCTCATCTGCTAGAAGTATTACAACAGATTCTGGGACTTGTAGATGTGGCACATGAGCTGATGTGGGAGAGCTCAGTTCCATGTGCACTTCTCTCCATTTCCACTCAGGAAATGTGGAGGAAGAGGAGACAGCAGACACAAAAAGTTGGAATTCAGCCACACTCACCTGACCATCTCAAAGGCAGGTGCTTGTGACTGAGCTAAATATGTTTCATTGCTGCTATAGTCATCAAAACCAGTGCACACCTCCAAAGTATGACTCATCTGGACTATTTTAGGATGTGGTGAATCACTATGTATTGATTTATAGTTCTTCTTCATAGATTCCTATAAACTGAGGCCAGGGTGACTAATTTATGCTAATAATCTATCTCTTATGTGTTTAAAATCAGGACTACAAAATTTCTTATAGAACAAGGGCTCTCTTAAGTCTGCTGATGCTGTTTTACTACTGCTGCAAGATTAAGAATTGGAAATATTCTCTTTTTCTCAACATAATTTTCTGCAGGGAAACCATACTGTGATTCAAGAGTAAGGAAAAGTAAGATTTTTCCTTAGAAAGATTTTGATAATAAAAAGAAAGTATCCTGGTTACTGTATGTATTACATGACATTTACCTTATCATTAATTTTAAAAAATAATTAATTCAGTGCTGATTCATTACATATGCAAATAATGTTTTATCTTCATTCATTTAAGCTCTTTATGGTGGCCACTTGTCTCCCTTCCTCTGTATTTTGTACTTTTCTGGTCTCTTTTTTTGTCTGATATTTGGAATAGTCAAAGAAATAATCATTATTATTTTCATGATGCCAGTCTTTAACTTGGGATTATCTAAATCAATATTTAGAAAAAATAATGAACTGTCTCCTGGATCCAGAACAAAATCACAATATACAGAAAAGCAGCATTGTCAAATTGGAAGTTCCAGATTTGAGGTAGGATTAATTCTTTTTCTTACACTGATACTGGGAATCTAAGATAAAATGTCTGAAACATCAAAGGAAGCCAGCTGGAGTCACACATGAAATTACCCTTGAAAGGTGGACATTGTTGTCTGTGCAGTCATATCTTTTCACTGAGAGCAAAGAAGAGAATGAAAAAAGGGGAAAGAATTCCCGATAGAATAGCATATACCAGAATTAGAAAAGAAACAAACTTTCAAAAAAAATCCACAGGGAAAAAAAAAAAAAGAATCCTGACTGCAAAAACACAGTTGTAATTGCACATTGTCATAAATGGAAATACAAATTAATCCATGTGTGGGAAGGGGGGCTTTTCAGTTGCACCAGTGAGGTGGTGATGCCCTAACCCTTCAGTGCTGCTCCTGGAAAAAATTCAGCTCCAATACTTGTGGAGGCTGTTGAACATGCACCAGTGTTGCTCCCTGTTGTAATACTGGGTGTTACAACTTCCCCTGGAAAGTCATTCTGTCCCAGCAATGGTCACTGCAGCATGACAGCACCTTTCTGGAAACTCCCTGTTGGCAAACAGCCACTCTCCATGGTCACAACAGTGCTGGCAAAGGCCGTGACAGTCATCACTGACAATACAATAACAGTCATGTTGTTTCAAGATATAGTAAAAAAAAGTTACAGATTATCTGGGGGTTTGGTGTTTTGGTTTTTTTAAAGTAAATTTTACTTTTACCTACTTTAGAGATGTAAAGGTGTCACATTCTTGTAAGCTTCAGTTGTCTCATTTTTGGATAATTTCGCTTGCCTCTCTGTAAAGGGAAGGTGTTGACATCTGTGTACGGCTTGTGTCAATCAATGCTTTGCAAGGGCAAACACAGAATATTCAAGCTGCAGGTCAGTTAGTGCACACAATTTACAGGAGACAAATGACACTGGGTGCTAGAAAATGCTGTTCAATTGCCAAAGGCTCTTTCTTTCGTCATACACAGAAAAGCATTATTAAATATAACACCTTTATTATCATGGTGCCTAGTAGTGCTATGGTACTCAGGGAAGAATCAGCCATTGGGTGTCTACTGCAAGATACCTGTTTGAAAAGGATTTCCACCTTTGGACATTAAAAACTTGTCCCTGTTCTGACCAGAGCAATGTACACCCTCAAGACAGGAAGTATTCCATTAGTAATTAAAATATGCATAACATCTTATTTTCATTTTTAAGCCAAAAGAATATGAAAAAAACCCATTTATTCCTGTGCAGTAACTGTCGTGTTCATCAGAATGGAGGGAGTAATAGGCAGCCATGTTATGAGAAAGCTTTTCTCTAAGAAGTCCTGTATCACATTAAAAGCTGATACAAACCAGGCATTGAGAGAAAAGATAGAAATGTTGAGCAATGGGAGTAAAATTCAGAGTGCAAAAGATTAAATAAAGACAATTTTAACAAGTAGACAATCTCTCCCTATATACATTTCCAAAATACAAGTCCTTTTAAAGAGATGTTAAAATTATTAACATAAAGAGCTGTACTAAGAGAATACAGTTTAAAAAATTGTTCTGTGGAAGAAATGTTGAATTTTTCTTTTGTGCAGGTTTTGATTTCTATCCTTTCTTATTCAAGAAAATAAAAAATTAAATAAAAAACTTATCTCACACCACACGGCATCTGCACATTCTCTGATTCCAAAATCTAAAGTTTCACATATATTATAGATGCAAAATTTGCAAAAGACCTCTTTCTTCTTAATAAGACAAACCACAAGTCTCAGTCCATTTCCTTCTGCATTTTGAGTTGTTTGAATCTGTAGTTTAAATTTAGATTTATTTTTTTTCAGGTACTAGATCTATAGGTTTTTTAGTGAAATGAATAAAGAGAACAGACCTTGAGGAACAAACCTGAGGAAGAAAAATGGAAGACCTTGGAAGTATCCTGGCAAAAATAGATATAACTAAAACATATCAAATGTTATGCATTTCCTCCAGCTACAATTTTAGAAATTAAATATCTGTCTGACCTTAATCTTACAAGACTCTGGATAAATTCCAAGATAGATTGAAGTTTTTATCCAGATCTCCCCATTAGCTATGTGACCGTATTTGTCAGAATATCTACTCCTTTGTTACTGGAACTTATCCTTTGCATTTTTAAAAGCACAGAGGAGAAACAACAGGTTGGGAGTGTTCATCACCTGCAGCAGTGACAGCTAAAATGAGCATAAATTTCACAAAGGGATTCAAAGTTCATATATTCCTGCACTGTGATCTCACACTGAGAAAAGAGAAAATGTACTCATTGTAGCTGTCACCACTTTTCAGCCTCTTCATGTTGCCTTTTTAATTTATCATTTACAGCAGCACTGGCCTAATAACAGCACTGCTTTTCTCTTGGGCAATTTTATAATGCTTTTGCAGAATTCTTACTAGCTTCACTTATCCTGAAACCAGATTTTTATTTATTTAAAATAAGAGAACAAATATCAGGTTAAGCCCAGCTGAATAGTGAAAAAGGGATGAGTGTTAGCTACTTCATGCCAAATTATATGTCTGGATGTGATAGAAATACATCATTTGTAGTAGAAATAGACATATTCTCCACAGTTTCAAAGAATATAACCAAAATAAATAAGAATTTGACCCCAGAGATGTGGTTGGATTAGTATACTGTTCTCTCAGATAGCTCTATCACCACATCACATATTATTTCAAAACAATAGTGCACCAAATATTTATACCTTTCCTGCTCTGGCTGCCTTAAATTACCACAACGATGCTGGTGTTGGACTTTTAGGAAATCACTGTTTTTAACTACAGGCCATTTGCTTCACTGAATCACTCAGGGAGGGGGAGAAGTTTTGACAAGTTTTCTGAAGTAACCTTCAGAGATGAACTTGGAAGCCAGTTACTTCCGTTTAAGATGCTGTCCCGCTGCAAACCCCCAAGTTTTTTAATGGACACATCTGTTGTTTCAAAGCATTTTCCCTGTGAGGTGTTTGTATATTATCCTCACTACTACATCTAGACCATGAAGTATAGCTCAATGAATAGCTAACTGATGATTACATTTATGAGTAAAGACTACTCATAGCAGACAGCTACTTCCTACAGGTGACAAGCAATCTTTGGCTAGGGCTTCACCTGACTAGTCATTTTGGGACATGATCACAAGGGCTGGAGACTGATGAAATTATCCTGTCCAACATCAAACGCAAAGTGGTTGTAAATCAGCTGAGGCTGTGGCAGGAGTGGAACAACTCATTCTTTATGCAGTACTGGCAGCTCTTTCACCTAGCAGCTACATTAAGAATCCTAACAATGTCATTAAGTGACCCCAGGAAGAACCTGGCAAAATTTTCTTATTGACATTTGTATGAATTTAGCATTGACTCGATGGAGGAAAAAATCTTGTGAAACACAAAGCTGTGTTATTGTAAAGCAATAAAATGGTTTATTGGTGGGGTTGGAGTGTACTGGGACAACACTTGCAAGATACATACATAAAATATGCCTGTTGTAACTCTCTTTGACCTTGTAGAGCTATCTAGGTGCTTAGCTGACATACCATTACAATATCCCTAAGGCTTGCTCCATAAAAAGAAAATTATAAAAGTCTGACCTCTGCAATATAACCTTTTCTTCCCGCAGAATAAATAATTGTTTTTCAGAACAAATCTAAGTTAAAAAGCATGTATCTACTGCTTCTGACCTGACACAGACATGATGTAAAGAAACACGTTTTAGGGAAGAATTTGAATAGTTATATCTAGAGAAGCTCAGATTAATAAATGCATTCATAGTTATCGATATGCTTAGGAGGTTATTTCTGTGACTCTTTTTGCTGCTGCTAGACACAATAAGTAAATATGCCCACAAATAACAAAAATTATTGAAGAAATGTACTCTGTATAACTACAGGGGAAATAAAAATTATCTTGTATATATAAAATCTTCATTTGAGAAATATATTCTGAGAGAAAAAAAACCCAAAAAACCAAAACAATAAACACCAGATCAGGCAACAAGACTATCTGGGGTAGGCAGAAATTCAGTAAAGCCCATTGTTTTGGTCTTTGCAAGTACACACCTGCTGCACAAGAACACTGGAGCAGATTTGAAGGAAAAGAAAAATGCATATTGTGATCAGCTGCTTTGTTTGGGAATGATGATGGAAATTGTGTTTGTACATTTGTGTATCCTTTATCTCCTTTATCTAATTCCCCAGCCCACTCTCCTCTTCCCTCTCCAACCCATCTATTAACACGCAGGCTTCCAAATAATAAATGTTTCAGCTCTGTTAGGTTTTGTCACTGGACGTCACAAAAGGCCCTGCTGGAATTATTTGTAGAGCATTTAGGATACTGGATGTTTAACACAGGTTGCATGAATTTCTAATAAGGTGATTGTGAATTCAGACCTGTTTGCATAGCAGGGAGTGGGGGGAACATCTGACTCCTTAAGAGCTTTCATTTTGATGAGTGGAATTACAGGCCTTGTTTCAATATTTATACATAGCTGTGTACAGAATGATTGCTCTATATTTCTGCAGTACATAATATGTGTATAGCGCACATAAAACTCTGTTTCATAAGACACTTCCCAAAGCTCTTTCTTCTCTAATATCATCTTGCCTCAATTCATGTAATAGAAATCCTGTGTTCCCTGCCCTGCTAAAAAAATCCCCTCTTCACCAAGGCTTTCCCAAACTTCTCTAAAGAATAAAAGTACTGAAGAGGGGAAAAGAGATTCCCTTCACGGGAAGGCATCAAGGGAAAGAAATAAACGGATGGAACAGCTGTCCTCCAATAAGCCAAAGAAATGTGTTTTCCAAGTGCTTTCTTGGATGGCTATTTTTGTGCTCTCTCCCAGCAGCGCTCCTTTGGCACTTACACTTTAATTGCCCTGCACTTTGTTTGTGCAAGGTATGCGCTGGCTGGCTGCCAGTGTTGGCTGAGATTCATCTTGTCACTACACTGGCTAACAGCAAGCACAGAACAATATCCCAATTAGATCCCTAAAGGCTGGAAACACGAGACACTGCTGTTATGTAGCTCTGGAACCCAGAGGTAGGAAGTTTTGAGAAACAGATTAATTGCGGATATTCATTCTGATCTCTTGCACAGAAACAGTAAAAGCTGCAAAAAATATTTTTTCAATATTATAAATCATGGTAGTGATTCTACATTAGTGCTTCCAGTGTGGGTTAGAGGGGACTGAGTTTAGTGCCCTCCTATGTAGGTCTGGGTCATTAGGAGATTTATCATTTTATCTTTCAGAAGATCACATGTAGAAATTACAATCATCATTTTTCCTGAAGATTCCTTGTTACGTTTTTCAACAAAGGGATTTTTTTTATCCCTCACTATAGAAATTCTATCTGGAAGCCCTGTGGGCTATGTCAAAAGAGAAAAGTTTAAAGATCTGGTCCACTAAGTTATTGCTGAAGAGTCAAGAGGACTGGGGAACCCTTCACAGTAAAATATAAGAAATTTAGACCACTGGGTATTGTGAGAAATTTGACTTGGAAAATTTCCTTCTCTCTGGTTTGTTGGGTTTTTTTGTTGTTGTTGTTTTGTTTTTTAATGCTGTTATAGGAAATGACTGAACAATTACATTATGCATTCCAGAATATGTTCTGATCTTCACAGCTGCATTTTTTCTGTTCCAGTCATATTTTGTTCCATTTTTAAGGAAAAAAATAAAACTTAAAATTGGAAAATAATTTACACATCTCACACTGTTGTTGCTAAAACTCAGATTCCCATCTTTATTCTCCCATTAAAAATACACTGACCTAAACCCTTTTGTAAGCCTACTTGAAAAACAAAGTAAATTGGATATCCTGCATCCTTGCTCATGGTGTCTCAGGAACAGACTGAAGGGACAACAATAATGTAGCTGTTGGACCCTACACTCTCCCTAGAGAATTTGTGCTTGTGAATAGGAAAAGGCAAAGTCATTCTCCGATTTGGAATGCCATGGATGCACAAAGAAAAGGGGCTGAAGCCCCATAGACTTCCTTGCACTTGCTGTTCAATGTTTGGCTTCCCATGTACATTGAGTTGTTTTGCTGCAGAGGATTCATATACAAGTCCCAGATGACTGAAGGGCAAACAGTTTTCTAGTTCGCAACTAATTTTTAAATCTTTCACATGAGCCCTAAATCTCCTGGACTGCATCCACACCTTGCTTTACTTGTGGAAATCTTGCAGATGTTTTAAGCACTCATGTCATAAGGGGGAATAAGGACCACAAAATCCTGCATGTGTGAAGGAGGCTGAGTAAAACTTATCCAACACAGTCATACTAGGATTATATATGAGGCATCTTTCCTTTGAGCAGATTTCTGTGGCTGTGATAGAAAAGAAGCCAAGGAATTTCTTTGACTTGTCTGACTCTTATCAACCTGATAATATTGAACTCCAAAACACAAACATGCTTACTTCTGTCTTTTCTGTCTGCCAAAATTATTTACCAAGTGAGTGCACAAAGGCTCAGAGGATAAAAAGGAAAGTCAAAAGTGTTATCCTAGACTAAGGCCAGGAAGCTGCTTTTACCACAGGGTCTGCCTACAGAAATGGAGGGAAGAAGGAAGTCCTCTGCCATCTCATTCTTGTCCCACACAGCAAGAGCATGCAGTATTTGCTCTGCATGGGGTACCTTTTCATTCCATCTTTCCCTCTGTGAGCTCCAGACAGACAAGGGTGGGGCAGCTGAGGCCACTTACTCTGCCAATATAAGGAGTCTCTGCCTCTTATTTACCTTCTCTGTTCTTTCCACTCTTCTGCTGCTTGTCCAACACAGAGCAGGCAGAAAGGTCTCACCATTTCTGTGCAGATGGTGCTCAGTTTGATATCAAAGTGATCCACATTTTGGTGCATTACATCCAAAATCCAATGTATTCCTGCTGCATTGTCAGTGACACCCACACTGGGGTTTCTGTAAGGCCTTGCTAAACTGGTTTCATGCAATTGTTTTGCAATTCCTATAATTCCTGTGGCTCTCAAAATCCTACAATCACCGACATTTCCTTCTCCTCATTAATAAGATCCCCAGTGCTGCTGCATCCAACTTTCAGCCAGTGGAAAAAAAACTGCCTCAAGGGAAGATTTCACTGTAGCATTTATAAGAAAAAAGATACTTAAAACCAGCATGAATATTAAAATGAAAGGTTATGTGGCATATATCTTAAATTTTGATAATAGGTAAAAGTGCATGATATCATAGAAAATTCACCCACATTAATCTCTGGTTGAGCTCTAGATAATGACTGGGTATACACAGTCTGTCTATGTGGGCCCCCTAATCTTTAAGGAGATTCAATTGGTTATAATTAAAGGTTTCAACAAAAATACTAAAAAGAAAGATACAAACTGTCTTTTCCAAAAAGGCCTAGACTGCAGAGTGTAAACTACTGCTTATTTTGCTGCTTAATGAAGAAGAAATGAATAGATTTATGATCAATTCAAGCCCTAACAACTTAAAAATTTGTGATTTGCCCTGTAGCCTGTGTTTTTCTTTTTCCTGGTTTATAGGCATAAAATTATATTCTAATATACTATGTGCAATATTGAGCATATTAATGGCTTAAAATATTAATAGCCATTTAGAGGAGCTTGCTTTTCATGTAGGCTAAGCTATTTAGTTGAGTTTACAGTAAAGCTGAAATGTGAGTTACTATGCTGAACCATTCATTTAATGTGGTAGCCATAAATTAGTGTTGATATTTGTACCTGTCATGATTCCAAGGAATAAAATCTTCCAGTTAGTTGAAAATTATGTCAGCCAAATAAAAAGAGTGGTAAGGATCTTATATCTAAAAAGGGGGATTTTTAAAACTTTTCTTAAGTACAACTCATTTTTTAATAGAATTCTGAACATGTTTACCTTGCATGCTGAAAGTAAACAATGAAGTCAAGGAGAAATGAAAAATAAGAGATTCTTGTGGTATCTTACTATATTAGTTAGATTCTTGTAGTATCTTATTACTTTGGGTAGCTTTTCTTTGTTTTCTTTTACTGAGTCTTTATCACAGTTTCCCTGCTTTGAGTGAATAAATTTCTTTGTGAAAGATTTACCCAAGCAACAAAGAAAATTATCTAAACTTACAGTATATGAAGCAGAGTTTGAAAGATTTAAAAATTTAATAAAATTTAATCCATGAAGATCTCAAATCTGCATGTGTGTTTCAGCCTGTTAAAATCAAGCCTTCATGTGGGATTATAAATGATCACACATAGCAAATGAGTAATTTTCATACAAACAAGGTTTGCATGTACTTGATGTAAAATGTATTTACAGCTAAAACTTATTTGAAACTTGTAGCACCTCTTTACTAGCTACAACGGATATAAAGATTTCCTCCAAATGGCTTTTGAATACTATTCCTGTCAGCAATCTGAATTGCTTACTTCAAACCTTTCCTCTTTTTTCCTCCCCATAAATTACAGAATCACAGACTCCATTAGGTTGGAAAAGACCTCTGAGAATTGAGTCCAACCTTTGATCATCAAGTCCATCCTTTAAATTAAGGAAACAATAGTATATAAATATTATATAATAACAATTTATTGAATTAATAATTATTTTATATATCAATAATAAATTAATTAAATGCACAGTATTAACCTAACAAACCACACATTACCATTGGATCTTGTACTTTCTTTTGATAAGATTCTTGAAGAATAATTGTGATAGCTACTAACCATTTGGCAAATTACTTCAGTAACTAGTATTTCATTCATAAGAAAGAAAGAAACATTTTAAAAGTGTAGATTACTTCTTTATAGATGACATTCTGCAGTAGAAGAAAGAGCTTTGCTTTGTGGCAGCACACAGATGATTCTGGCAATGAGACTGGTTTTCCATAAGGATGGCAATGATGTTCCACTCATTTCCTGTGGTGTAGAACTTGCAGACCAGTGTTGGGAAGGAGAGATCATAGTTTGGTGACTCTCTCTCATCTAGGTCTTCCCAGCAGTGACATAAACTCACATAGCTGGCCCCATCTCATACAGTCGCACCCTTGTCTCTGTTGATGAGGGTGTCTCTGTCCTTGTAGACCCTGCATTTCTGCTTCTTTACCCAGCTCAGGGAGAGTAAAATGCTTCTGGAATATGTCCAAAAGATAAATATATCAGAGAGATGAAGAATCAAATAAAACTCTTGTTTGATAAAACTGTGATAAAATCCTGAATTAATAAAGCAGGAATAAGGCTTCCCAAAATGAGCACAGTTCTGGGTATCTTAGTGTGTGCCCCAGTGATACCCTAGTACAGAGGAAGTATGCATAAATCTCTCCTGTTGTCAAGTGGTTTTAAAACTTTTGCTGTTGTATTATAAAAATTTCACCTCTGCATTCTTCTCTAGTTTCCCACAAACCTGACTGCTATGAGAGTAATTCTGCTCTAGGTGAAGGCTCCATTACCCTGACAAATCCCACATCAGCTGCCTGGATCGTGAGTGGATCATTCTTGATGATCTTATACAAATCTGGGTGGTGATATTCATGTGAGATATGTGAGATGATATTGCTCCTTCCTACCTCAATTAATCTCAGCTTGCATAAAAGGTCACACTCAGCCCTCCTCTTTATTGCTCTTCCCCTATCTTCCTTCTTATTTAAAGAAACAAATGTAACTTCACTTTATTAATAAACTTAGAAAGGTTCTTGGAGAATTTCAATTGGGATTAATGTTGCTCAAGAAGAGCTCCCCCACTTTTGCTAGGGCAATATAGATTTTGCCTCGTTCCTCCTTCCATCCTTCCTTCCATACTGATTATGTATGTACTGCCATGGCATCAGGTTTGTGGTCCTGTCCCTTTCCTCTCCGATCTCCATAATGAAAGTCTCAAACCAGTTTATTCTTATGCAGAGGGTGG
This sequence comes from Pycnonotus jocosus, assembly GCA_013400435.1. NCBI lineage: Eukaryota > Metazoa > Chordata > Aves > Passeriformes > Pycnonotidae > Pycnonotus > Pycnonotus jocosus. Next base: position 119,269 of record VWYP01016636.1, on the reverse strand, counting down.
AGAAAAGAGAAAAGAAAGAGGTGTAGTGCAGGAGGGAGGGAAGCGGCGAGGAGAGGGAGTAAAAGTTGTTCTAGGCTTTGTAGCTGAGGTTTTTAAGTTAACTCTGTTTTTGTGATTCCTGAAAGCTTACATTCTGCAAAGTTTTTCATTTTATTTCTGATAACACTGCCCAGAACAGCAAACCCAGTGAGTGAGAGAAAAAAATCAGTTGTGTACGATAATAAATGGATTTCTGCCAATGACAGGTCATGATACAGAAAAAAATTCTGTGATGACCCTCTTTCCTCTGCTCTCATTTATCTCTTACTGGTGACCACTGATAGATTTCTGCTGTATGATTTATTGCAGAAAAACACCACCTAGAAATGGGCTTTTGATAAAATTGTTCAAGGATTCCTGGACAATAAATCCTAATCTTTACATGCATGCTGCAAGATGTTTCACCTTTCTTATGCTATAAATAATATATGCCAAATGTGATAATAAATCCATACATCTAAGCTCTATCTGTGTGGTTTAAGAAACAAAATTACAATATGTAAGCCTGATATTAATAGCAGCTATATAATGCCAGGAATATTGATGGCAATATTTGTTTATTTGTGGTCCAAATTTCCAGTGTTGTGTTGTACTGAAATTTCATTGCTTTTATCAGCCTGGATGGTTATCTGCTGTAAGGAAATCTGTGATAAACACAACAGGCACTAGCTGGCTTGAATCAACAAAGATGCTTCTGTAGGTCTGCCAAGAACCTCAGCTGAAATTTTCAAATACAGTCTATGCAAAGATCTCTCTTCATAATTAATCATCTACAGTAGGAAGTGTCTGATAGGATCTGTCACCTCCCTGTGACCCTACAACTATTACAGTGGGGTTAAATGTGCACAAGCCCAGCATTTAAAGCTCTTTACAAACTACAGGCTCAAGGTCAGGATCTGGCTTAATTTTACTCCACAGTGGGAATGAAGTATAACTTCTGTCTAGAGCATATATGCTGTGATATTTGGTTTAAGCCCAAAGACTCACTTTAATTATAGAGTCCTGTATAAGGTATAAAATATTGCAAGCATCCTTCCCAGACAAAGTGAGCAAGCCCTTACCTAGGATATGAAAACAGGCAAATCAACTCTTTGTGGTCAGAGCTGATCATTTGGGATTTCGGAAAGAAGAAATTACATCAGAAAGGTAAGAATGATGATGATTGTAACAGAAAGAAGGCCAAAAACGGTATGAGAAGGGTGAATGACAGAGAAAAAAAACTCAATGAAACATACTTCTCTTAGCTTCTGTTTCTGTAGACACAACCTTTTTTGCTTAAAGAAAGATGCAGCCCATTTTGAATCATTTTTCTGATTTTTTTTTCCCCAATCTGAGCATTGCGATACTTGGCTGCTTTTTAAAATTTCCTGCCTAAGGGAAATAAAATATCTGCAATGCACCTGTGCAATAGAGAGAATGTTACTGCAGTCTTTTCCACACTCATAGAGGATTTTCTGTTAATATCTGTGACAGAGGAATATATTCTAAGCAGGAAAACTACAGCGCTAAATTGGCCACTGAAACTTAAGGAATGGTAATACCAAAATACTGAAGGAAAAAAGAGTGGGGAAATATGCAACAACAACAAAAAACCCTTAATTGGAAGGGGTCAAGCCCACATAAACAGTGTGTTTGATTTCAGCTGTGTCCTCTGATTATCCTGAAGGTCAAAGAAGGAAATATCACAGAAGTTATGATTATGTGAAATGAAGTGAGAAACAATGATTTGGCGTAATAAATACCTCCTGCAACTAGAGAATGTTCTGCTCACTGAAATTGTCTCCCAGGTGTCTGCCTGTCTCCAGGACACATGGATAATCCCAGGCTAAAATGACAGTGAGGCATGTTGTTTTCAGAAAAACATGGCTAATGTTGGTTTATATGAAAGAAAACTCACCTCACAGCTCTAAAATAGAGTAGAAATATCTCCCTTCTTTTTTGCATGAGTCAAAACATCAACCTTCCACCTTCAATTCTAGGATTTTTCAGTCAGCCATAAAACTCTTTGTGATTTTCTTGGTAAATTCCTCTGTCCTCTCAGATGCAAGACAGACTAAACTACTCCTGTACTTGAACCATGTCCTAAAGGGCACTTATTTCTCTATAGGCAACAACTCTGACAATTCTGAGAGGAAAATCTTCTGACAAAGTATTATAGGCCATCAACCCTTTGCTGTCATGCCGCTGCACTTGCAGTTTATGAAACTATTGAGCTCAATTTATTGTTTTTACGAATGGACCCCAGATTCATTCTGGGTTCAAATCTGTTTCTCAGATCAGGAATTCAACCCTCTCTCATGCCAGTGAGAACACCACATCCTTCACCAGTGTCCCCCAGCTTGCCTAATTCACTTCTCTGCAGCAGCTGTGGCCTGAAATAGCTTTAAATGTGTTTCCAGGACCATCAGCAGATCCCATACCCATATTGAAGGTATAAGGCCATGTCCACTTCACCCTCCCCAGGGAGCTGAGCTCACCTTGATGTATTTCTAATCTCCATGGATAACAGGGAGCTACTTACTCATGGATGGCACAGACAATTTTGAACCTGCTCATAGTAAAGCTTGTTGACCTTGCAAGAGCATTAGAATTAGTGTAGTCACTTTGTTCTCCCTTGGCCATTTTCTTATTTATGTAGAAAAGCTTTTTCAACATTTTTTAAAAAAATATGGGTTGAAAATGTTCAGAAACCAAAATAACCCAAAAGTTAAGTTGGAGCAAAACTATGAACTGAACTCAAAGAATAGTGGAAAATGTCTGTTTTCCCTGAAAGCAGGGCTATTTGGTTTTGGAAAATTGAAAACTGGAATATGTGAAAATGGCCTAGCATTCAAAATAGCATTTTTAAATGTTTTTGTTTGTGTTTTTAAATTTTTTTCTGTAAAGTTTGGGGGGGTTCATTGTTGTTGGTTTTTTTTAGAAAATCCAGAAATAACTTGGTGTATATCTACTACTGTATATGGTTTTAACACACTGTGTAACATAACCATATATTATTATTAATTCTTGTAATGGAAATTTCATTAACATTTTCAGCTAGATAACATGACAAATTTATCAAGGAATGCAGTTTAAAATGTGAATTCTAAATATATCAATAGCAAATGTATCCAAGGATTTTTTCCTGTTTCAGTGATCAGTTCCATTGAGAGTTGCTAATAAATTGTACACTCACACAGGCATAAGCTCATCAGAAGTAAATACTAGCTTGTATGGCCACTGTAATTTCTTATTAAAATACATTGTGATTACTTTAATTAATAGTTAAAACTGGAAAACATCTTTCCTTCTCTTTATGAGATTAGTTTACTACATTAATTTTATTGAAGATAATTTTGGCTGAAAAGTAGAGAGTACCTTTCAAAGGCAGCAGAATTAAACAGAATCAACTGTTTGAAAAATGAATTTGTTCTCCATTCTACAGGCAAGAGAAAAATGGTGCAGGACAGCAAAGAAAAGTAAAGAGCAAAAGGAAAAAAAAAACCCTCTCCTCTCAGTGTCTGGTTCAAACCCCGGCTCAGGTACATCTGAGATAATTTATGGGAGAATAATGATCTGCACCAGGAATCTCAGTCTGCCACATGACTGAGCTAGTTTCTATAAAAGACCTAGAAAGCTGGCGCCACAGCAAACGAAGAAAATGAGTTTAATCACTTTACAAGCTTTCTGCTTGTGATCTTTCTGGCTATATCTGAATGAAATGTAGGAAGAAAATAGTCACAAAAAGGTATGCTGGATGCCTCATAGTTGATGATTGTTGAGACGTGGGAGGAAGGAGGGGAATTAGTATACCTAAGGGGATGTAAGGCAAGTGAAAACAAGGATGTTTTACAAGCAGTACACTGGAAGTCTGGGGTTCACAATGAGAAGGATGTGAAAGCAGACAGATGTCTGTCCCCTAGGAGGGGTTAAGGGCCTGATCAATGGGTAAGTAGTGGAGCTTGTAGCTTCCAAAGGAAGATATTCACAGGACAAAAAAATATCTACTTGGTTGCAGGTAGATATTTTATAATTTCTAAATAATATTTTTCCCCAACCACACTGGAACTGTACCTACAGTGGATCTACTGTACCTACCTATGGATCTACAAAGCAGCAATGTTTGAAAACATATCCAGCAAGATCTGCCTCAATGTTATGTAACAAGACTGCAGCTCTGGGCTCCCAAACAATTTTAGAGGTATAACCATGCAATGATTCACATCAGGGCACAGTGAGTCAGAAGTGCAAGAAATCTTAGAGCTAGAAGGAAGTTATGAAAAAAAAAAAAAAAAAAAAAAGAACATTATTTTTAAAAGTAATTCAATATATTAATTTGGAAATTTTTTATTCTGGTTTTGATAAAAACCCATCATTTCAGAAAAGTATTTGAAATAGACATAAACAAAAAATAATTAAACTCTTCTTTGTTTTCCTTTCTCCTACAAAACTTTAAATTTAGAGAACAAAACTTTTATAATAGCCAATGTTTGTGGACCTTAATGAGTGGAGACATTATATTAATCTAATGTTATTTTTTGACTTCTTGACACTGCATTCTTTGGCTTGTTTGTACAAATGTGTGCTCTGAGAGATTCATTCATGTTAAGACATTCAGAATCCAGAAATGGCTTTCCAACAGCTTGAAGACTGGAAGATTCCTCATCACCTAACAAGTCTGAGAAAGTTGTAGCAGGTTCAAGGCTTCATTCTTCATTCTTCCCAGGATGATTAGAAAGGTTACCTTCACCTTTTTTCCTGTTCATAGCTACTTTTTTCAAGTGACCAAAATATTTTGTTGAAGCAAATACCAGAAAAATATTTTTAATAAAAATAAATAAGAATGAAAAAGGACAGAAAGGCTGCTCAACTGCAACTCTTTCCTTGTCACAAGATCAAGGCACTGACACAGATTTTTTGTCAACATCCAGAGGAGAACAGAATATTTGGATTGCTGCACTGCTTCTGACACTGCAGCCTACATTGCATTGCATTGGCATTGATGGACACATCAAGACAGAGAGGAAACAGACAGGCAGAATTAGATGTCTTAGTAAGATTTTCTGACATCTTTTGTGGTGGAAATATCTCTGTGGACAGCAGTGTCATTGAGAACACATCTATTGCTACTGGCTATATTCACAAAAGTGTTTACACTAAAGTCAACAGGCTGAATTTATGGCTGGGATAACTCCATTATACTCAGCAAAAATAGGAACTAAAATTATTGAGTAAATATCTCAGGGCCAAGACCTAGATTTCTAGGAATGGTGTGGGGAAAAATCTAACACTTGCCACTGGTTTTATTGAGACTTTGGATGTAATTTCGTGTCTTTATGTAGCTGTGCATATAAATCTGCCATACATGTCATTCTATACAGCTTCTGAGGATCATTTGTGTCCTACATTTGTGAGGACACATTTGTGTACTGCTGGGCCAGGGCATCCTATCCCGCTTGGGGCACAATGCTTTGGTAGACTCAGGCGTCCCTGGGAGCTCAGCCAAGGGCTTATTTTTCTAAGAGCTCAACCAGATGAGGCAGTTTGTTGCCAAAGGAGGCATCAGCAGAAAAGGTGCCTGTCCTCAGGGGCCTGCAATGACTGTGCTCTGAACATTCAGACAGACTCATGGAGTCACTCCCCTCTAGCACAGGCTCTTTCACAGCACCTGACTCTCAAACTCCCTTGGCACTTGATTATTTCAAAACCTGGTGGATGAAGTCTTGCCAGGTCCAGATTTCTGTCATCAGCTTTCAAATCAATTAACAATGTTTGTCTTCTGGACTCAACGCTTAAAAAACTGTTTAAAAAGTGCCCTGAGGGAGTGATGTGAACAGAGAGGAAGAGCAATCAGAAGAGAGAAGATGAGACAAACCCTGAGTAGACAGTGGTTCTCTCATTGCTATTTGATACCCTGGAGATTTAAGTAGGCCTTATCCTACTTTTTCCCCCAGTATTTTATCACCAGAACTCCAACGAGTGACTGTTGACAGACTTACATGACACAAAGCTGCAAGTCTTAGAAACTCAAGCATACTGAAATGTATTTGGATTTTAAAGATTTTGGAATGCAACATGAGCACATTTGTGAAAAAAATTAAAGTAATTGTAATTGATGAAAACAGCAAATTGGATAAATAATAGTGAAGTTTTACTGTTGTATTTGAAAGTTTTTATGGGATACTGTTATGAATATCTGACCAGGCTTGAACATATACTTTAGATTTCTAACTTACATAAGAAAAGTGTAAAAATAATCACAAGGAATTTCACTTTATTCACTTGCCAAGATTGAGAAAGATAAATTAACATGGTCTTAAATATATCATACAAAGTTTGTGAAAAAAAAGAGAAAGAAGAAAGAAAGAAAGAAAGAAAGAAAGAGAAAGAGAAAGAGAGAGAGAGAAAGACAGAAAGAATATTTTCTGTGTTCAGGTTAGACAGGAGGGAGTTAGAAGGGAGTTTACCCCGAGTACCTTAATAGCTTCTCATATCTCCATCCCTTTTAATGTTGCCTCTTTTCTCAATAGCTCTGTAGTTTCTCGCTTTCTTCTCATCTGTCTTCCAATTTTAAGCAATTTATGACAGACATGCAGAGCTGATCAAATCAGAGTCCCTATCATCCTCTGTCACTCCTTTTTCATCACACCCATGGGTGTCTCCTGTTAAACCCAGATGCTAATTTTTAAGTCCCTGCTTTTACACATCCCTGCACCTCCTGAACTACAGGGCAGGTCTTCTTTTCAATCTCTGAATTACATCTTAAAAATGGCAAAGGTTTTTGCCTTTTCTGAAAGACCGTCTAACAAATTAATGAAGCAAAAGCCCATTCTGTGCCATGGAATGCAAGGACACTATGTGTGATAGACAGTCCCTCTCACCAGATGCTGAGGGGGTATTCTGTGGAGGGCTCTTTGTGGGATTGCCTCGTGCAGTTCCGTGGACAGCAACCCTCAGCTGATGCTGGAGTCAAGATGAGGCAAAATGGGTTATATTTGGTGTAATCTAGTATGCTCTGACCTCACACCTGCTGTCATGTGGGAAAACAACAAACTGCCTTTCAAAACTCAGGGATGTCAACATCTTCCTTTTGCTGTCACAAAAACATGGGAAAAGAAAGAAGACAGCAATCCATTACGTCGCATATAAAAATATCTTGCTAAAGGTCTGGCTCTTGCTGTCAGCATCTGATTTAAGAATAAAGATTTTTGTTTATTCAAGGTTGGCAGTGAGGGTAAGATTCTGCCTGATAGGAGCAATCTGATTGGTTCTCAGTCCATCCTCGATGTGTGTATTTGTATACAGCTCTGTATGCAGCCTTGCAAGAAAATCTGTAAAAAATTTGTATTTGTGCAGGATACCAGACTTAAACAGGAGGCTCAATTTTTTTAATATAATACCATTATGCTATAAGCTTTGTTGTGAAAATTGGGATCTGTACAATTTTTTCAGATCACAACTGACTTTTTCACCTCTGATCTGTAGCGTAGTTCAGTGATTCAGACTAAGTACACAAAAAAAGATAACTAAAAATACAGCAAGGTTTGACTAATAATCGATTTGCAGACTTCTAAGAGCTGTCATGACTTGTCAGTCTTAGAAGAAAAGGTAAAAATTAGTTTTCCACCACTAAACAGAGTCACAAATAGCATTGGTTTCCTTGGAGACTTAGCAGCAGTTCTCAAAACACTGTACTAGCAGAAAAGGAGTGACTTGTAAAGATACATTCCCTGTCCAAACTTTAATTTCTTCTCTTAATAATGTACACCCACATCAGCTGTCTAGTATTTACCTCTTTACACCCTCCCCTCAAGTCTTCTTTCATGGTGTGTATATATAATGTATGGTGCAAATATAGTACTTGCAAAGGTTTTTTTCTGTATTGCTTATAATGTGCAAAAATGGTAATTCTACAGAAAATTATTTATGCTTTTTCATAATATATATATTTTCATTAATTGTCTACAATGATAAAAGTAACTATCAGTTCAGCAGTTCTGATTCCTGACTTTAAAAATAACATTGCAATTGAAAAAAGCACTATTGCCTCCTAAGTAAACCATGAGAATAAAACCTTGAACTCTCCAATGAGGACAGGGATGACAAAAAGGCAACACAAACTGACAGCAAGAAAGTTCAGTCTCATTCATCCTTACTCACAGTGAACTGGTGATTGGTTAGCCAGACATGAGTTTTTGTCATGTTTGTCAAGGTGTGAATGCTGTCTTGCCCTCAAACACTGCTCCATCTCCTGCTCCATATCATATCAAGGAGTTTGGTTTTATCATCTATCACCATTTCACAGTACTTTAAACTACTTTCAGTACCAGAGATAGAGTAGAAAGCCACAGCAAAACTGATTCCACAGTTTCTAAAAAGAATGTTTGTATTTGTTGTTAAAAAGTGTTTAGGTGTATCAATGTTTGTGTCTGCCCATAGCTATTTGTTCACCATAAATGAGAAAAACATAACACTATAGGTGAACATATTAATAGTTAAGGAGAGATCAATGTGATACTAAAGATATTTCAATTGCTATGCTTAATTATAACTGAAAAAGTAATCACTGAGAAGTGTCTTCAACAACTTCAGTTAAATACAAGCAAGAAATTTCTACTTGGTAATAAATCGCTTTCTTGACATCACAACTGAAATAACTCATTTTCCATATACTGGGCATCAGAAATTTTTCAGTATGGCAAAAAGCATTTTTTTGACAAGGTGGTGTAATTAAATGGGGTGATTAAAGTTTCACACACTAATCACTCAAAAGTTCTGATATAGCATTGGAATTACATATTTTTAAGTCACTGTAAACTCAGAGAAAATATTGCATACACAAAGGACAAAATCATCTAATGAATGACCTAGAAAGGAGAAAACAGACCTTGATATTAGAAAAAATCAAGCTCCTTGTTGTAGGACAATTAAACAGCATACAACAGAATACCTTGATCTGGTCTGCTGTGGCTCTCACAGTCTGGGGCTTCATTTGCCATCTGTATTGTGTACAAACCATTTCAGGCTTAGACTTTCAACACTATATGAGAGACTCTGTGTTCACCCCATAAGAAATTTTAGCTTAAGTCATCAGCAGATATCACATCCATTCAAATATTTCATGAAGTTTTATCTATGTTGTCTCTCATCTTTTTAGACTGTCATATTTCTGTTTAAGTATTAAGCACACATATTTATGCATTTGTGTTTTGTAGTTGTACATGCATTTTCTCTTTTCAACACCTTCAGCTTTGCCTGCTGCCTTTGCCATAACTTACTGCACACAGGGCACAAGATTCTAAATACGGCCCTTGCTTACTTGTTGATTTGAACATCTGTTTAATCCTGTGATGCCATTTGTCTCTGATCCTCAGCAAACCTGTTTGTAAGCCATCAGAATACTGACTTGCTTTCACTATTGACAACAGTGGGCCCAAACAGAGATGTCTAATCTAGGTTGCCATCAGTTTGCAAGTATTGTTCACATTCAAATCACTAGAGCTGAACCTGACCCAACAGTTTCCTTCAAGGGGCAGATCCTAAACAAAACTATTCTGCTTTTCAGCTCCAGTCTTAATAAAGCCACTTTTCAGCAGCTCAGCTCCTGGATGGTCAAAGATTATCATCTTAAATGATAACTCACTTCACTAATGCAAATAATTCTGATTCCCTTTGTTGATTTTCCAGGAGCAAGACCTGGTCCTCTATGCTTAATTTTTTTCACTTTCACAAAATGTAACTCTAAATAAAAGATGTCACCTCTGCCCTAAATATTTATTATGTGTTATACTTAGGTGTAAAGTTCTTGTCTTAAATCAAGTGGTTTCAATAACTCATAGAACAACCATCTCTTGAATTGCCTCACAGAAGGCACATAAGTGTCTTTTGAAGTGAATGATGGCTATGGAGGCACAAAGCCCTGCAGTGCTATCCATGAAGAGGAGGTGGAAGGTGGCTCCAACTGGGAATAAACCTGCCTCCTGCCACAGTGAGCAGAATATCTCATGTTGACCAGAGAAGCACTGAAATATCATTGTGTCTGTGGTTTCTGAAGACCTCATGGGCCATAATTTTCCACTGCATTTCAGTACACCCTGTTTTACTATTATTTTGTTTTTGTACCACTTCTTCTCCCTAAGATACATGTATAAATACAACAGAGTTCACTTTGCTGTACTTTGGGCATTCCCGCAGTAATGGGAGTTACACAGATGTTTCAATAGCTAAATATATTCTTGTGTTTTATCCATTCAAGGAGTAATTGTCAATTCAGTGGCACACTTCCACCTTGATAGCCTGTAATTAATCTTTAGCAAAAATAAGTGAGATGTTTTAAAATACTTCATATTTGGGAATGTACTGTTTTGGTATTTTATTTTAATCTTAGACCTGCTACTTGTAAGGACCCTCCATGGGGTGGAACATAGTTTTCTGAACTTTTAAGTCAAAACTTCCATGCTGTTTAGACTATCATTTATATGTGTGTACACAAAGCTACAGTTCTTTTTATAAAATTTATTATATACTCATTACACCATAAATGCATGGAGGACCTTTAATTATAGAATACATAATCAGATAGATCCAGAATATTTTGTGTGTTTCCTGTTTGTTCCCACTAATTTGCTGTAGGGTTGACAAGTCAGTGAAAAGGCAATTTTTCCCTTTCATTTTTAGAATTCCCACCAAGGTGAATATTTATAGAGTCAATATTTTACTTTCCAGTACTTAATGTGAAAGTTTACTTCAAATTTTGGTCAGAGGCTCATTATGTTTAATCTAAATGTATCAGATTCTGAGGTACAGGCAGAAGGTTGGAATTATACTGGTTAGTATATCAAACATTTTTGAAGTGGTCTTACTGGAATTGTTACAGGGCATATATGAAAAACTCCCTATTTATGGAAATGTGAAGAACAAAGGGAAAAGGGAAGCAGATGGAGGGATTGGTAAGTCAAGACCTAAGGCTTCAAAGTGTTTATGGTATTCCCTGCAGATAACAGTTGAATAGCAAAATCATAGGTCTCCATGCAGGGTTTTTTTTGTGTTTTTTTTGTTTGGTTTGGTTTTTTTTTTCCCTGGGAGATGAACTATTGTCTACTTATTCACAGCAGACAGTGGTTGTGATTTGAAACACATAGATCATTCCCATTAATTACTGAGTTTTAAACTGCCTAACCTTTACTAAGTACTCTCATTGTGTCTTTATAAGGCTATGTGATGGAAAAAAATAGTCACATATTCCCACTGACTTTCCACAATAAAAAAAATTCTTTCATAATTCCAAGTGTATTACACCAGTTACACTCACAGCACCTTAAAAACAGATTCCTAATTGCATTACAGAGACAGAGGCCGAAAAACTTAGAAGACAAATAGACAACCATGTGCTCCCCTTTTTCTGTTCTTTGTGCTAGCATTTTTCTTTTTCTGACATAATATAAAACCCTTACAATTTAGAGACCAGTTGCAGAACAAGCGTGCACTTGTGGCCTTTTATTCTGCACAAGCAAAAGTTAGAAACTGGCTGTAAAACCAGAGACAGAACAGAATTCACACTGTAACTCTGATTGTGACTGGAATCCAAGCATTCCAGCTTGTGTTGCTTGAGATGATGAGAAATACAGGAAAAAGGTGGAATAGCATTAGAGCAACATTCATTCCATAAGAGCCCATCAGTTAAGCATTATTTAAGAAATAAGTTTTAAGAAATCTGTCAGGTTTCAAGAGAGATCATACTACTTGAAACTTGTATTTGATGGGGAAGAGAACATGGAGATCTGCTCCTGTTACTCTGAAGTGAGAATATAAGGTTCTTGAGTGCAAATTGGGGGAAATTTTAATTACACTGTAAAGGCAAAAGGGAATTGGAAGCATTGCAGCACAGGTTTATTTTACGTACATTGTACTAAAATAACCTGTCACCTTTACAGGCTACCACCTTCCCAGCAAAGGGGAATGTTCCTTACATATTTCATGATCTGGTTAAGAGGAAGATGGCAGGGAGTAGTGCTAGAAGGGAAGGTACATGTTGGGAGGATATTAAGAGTGAGTTCCTCCAGGTCAGTTCATACTCTTAGGATGGGCATCGTGGGGCAGAATTTTTTTGACATTCTCTTTTGGAACACTGACACAAAGTAAAGAGTGCTGATGGAACTGGTTAGGACACATAGTAGGATACAAAGGTGGATAATGTATAAACCATGCAGAAAGCTGGGCTGAATAAACAGGCTAAATTCAATGGTGCAGTGTGCACTAGTGGCCTATTAAGGAAAGATGTCACTGTGCAGGTGGCAGCGACTGTTTAAGAGGAGGACACGGCATTTTCAGGAAAGCCAAGAGTCACCAAGTGTAATCCTGATACAATCACAGGATGGGTCAGCCAAGATACTTCCACGATGGCACAAATATATTACTATCATTAAATGAGTTGCAGTTGAGATCTCGTTTGGTGCACTGGGTTGGACAGCTTGTACGGAACAGTCGAGCCAAAAACTTGCGTATGAGCTCTTATTTACACCAACGCAGCAAAACATCTTTTCAGAATTATATAGACTTTGGTTACCTGCCCACCCAAAGGGTTAGTGGTATCCTGGACATGTATACTCACACATCCAAATGCACATAAACAAGAAAAAGACATTTTTCAGTCACAAAGGCTTATCTCAAAACTAGATGAATTAAGTATCTAAACAATTTTGATGTCTTTGAAAGTAATTTTGTCCTTTAGAGTCTGAATAAATTTGAAAAAAATGGACTGTAATTCAGGATGCCATTAAGAGACTTGTAACACAGAGGGAAAAAAAATATGAAATTACCTAACCTACTAGACTACCTGAGAAATCCATTTAAACCAAACTGTTTCCAAATAGACTAAATTGATAGAGGTCCTAGGATTTTTCTCAGAGAATTACTACACAATTCAACTATATCTAACTAATGTACTCTGACATTAGTTAACTCTAACTCTGTCTTGGGGTTTGAAAAACTCTTGTATGCTAGCATTCTTCTTCTTAATTTTCATATCCATCCAGCCAGTGCAATAGTTGAATATTTTAGTGTTGCAAGGTTTCTTCTGATCAGGCCTGTATTTACACATACAATAAAAACACCTTAAGATAATTCAATAAACTTAACATAAATTATCACTTTACACAACTCATACATGCAAATAAAGATAAGTGATTTATATCAGAGTTTCTTCATAGCATGACTTGGCTAATTAAAGTACACTTTTTCTTATTAAATTTTATGGACTCCATTACTTTAATGCAGGAAACATCAGGCAGGGAGAGCAAATGAGCCTGGGGAGAAGTATATGACACATTTGAATCCTCTGTATAAGTACTGTGGTATTTTGGCTAATAGAAGACAACATGTTTCTCTCAAACAGGACTAAGAGAGAGATCCAATACTTAAAATATGTTGATGGGTACCTAATGCCTTTGAATTGCAAGAATTGCTTTGTGAAAGCATGTACCCTTGCAGCATGCATCTTAATGAAAGCATGCCCAAACCTATTTTATGCCAATAGAAAAATTTTACAACAATAATGTGGCACATGTAGACAATGTTTGCGTGTATCAAATGTTAACTAAATTATGTAATGGTTGGTAATCCTTATTTTTAAGCTCTATCATCATACTTTATGTGTTAAACCATGTGGATTTTTTTTTAAAATATAAAACTTAAAAACCTGGCCTTTTAATGAAGTATTAACTTTTTTATTATTTCATTGATGTAAAGAGGAAAAAATAAATTATTCTAAAACTAGGATTTTCAGATGAATTCTTCTTATTTACTTTTTACAGGCTTCAAAACTGTCATCTGACATAAGGGGACAAAGACATCCCTNCTTTTTTATTATTTCATTGATGTAAAGAGGAAAAAATAAATTATTCTAAAACTAGGATTTTCAGATGAATTCTTCTTATTTACTTTTTACAGGCTTCAAAACTGCCATTTGACACTAAGGGAACAAAGACATCCCTGTAAATTTCAACATACCACATTAAAATAAATGTATCTTTGATAGGTTTCAGGTATTTCATTCATAAAATGCTGATGAAGTAAAATATTTGATTGTTTATTTAAATCATTGGTGGTCTAAAATTTGTAACACATATCAATTTTTTTCAACTGTGTATTATATGGGTTCTTCCTTAAGGTTTCTAAAAATGATTGTTTGATGTTTAGTGGTTTTTCAGTAACTCAGGAATATTTAGCAGTACTGATCTGTACATAAATGATCTCACAAAATCTTGGAATAATCAAGAGGAAAATAAAGGCTAAAATTTCTTCAAGTTGCCCAAAAGTGGAATAAACTTTCCAAGGATCATTCCAGCTTGTGCCATGTTCATTTAAGAGAATTTCAGGTAACTGCAGCTTTTGTGCTCATCCAAACAATAAGTGGACACTAAGATTATATGAAATATTCATGTGCTATGTCAAAAACCAGTGACCAAATGTATTGTAGTTTCTTTTAACATATAGTTCTAAAAAGGACAAAGTAAATAGATTATAAATGAGAGGTAGAAAGAATGATTAAGACGAGATGAGAGCACATTTAATTGGAGGTCCTTAATAATCCATTGCCTTAAAGAATATGTAGCAGTGGTACTTACTAATCTCAAGTTCCATTCCCAGCCATGGTGTTAGGCTGTTCTGTGTGTCCATCCCATACAGCTAGAGCAGCATACAAAAATATTGCACAGCTGGGTTTTTTGCTGACAGTGCTTCATGGAAACAGAAAATGATGAATATTTTGCCATCTGTTTTGGTTTGTTTAGATTCTGGCTATATCAGTCTGAACTTATGTAGATACCCATGGTCCCCACCCTCACAGAGAAATTAGGTGATCTGCTTAAAATGCAAATACTATTTTATTTTTTTTAAAGAGGGAAGTGCTAAAAGTAACTAAGCACCTCAAATTCCTCAAGCAGATCAAACACTCTGGTTCAAGAGTAAAGAAAAATGATCCTTATAAAGACTTTGACATTCTTTGTCACCAGGAAGGGATTGTCTACCTGAATCAAGGCAAGGTATATGAAATGTCCTGTGCCAGCCATCACTATGGCTTGGCCATGAGAGGTCCTAAAATCTTAAAACAGCTCTGGCTCATTCATCAGCAATACAAATTTTACTTAAATATATATTTAGTGGACCTAGGTGCAACGTTTTCCTCTTAAGCTATGTTTCTAAGTAGAAAAACCCCTCATTCTTTAAGTAGACCTTTCCTATCAAGCTCTTATGATTAATGAAAGATACAAATACTCCATAGAAAATAAAAACAGCAATATTAAAATGTATCCTATACATTGTGTGCCAAAAGGGTAGGTTTTTAGCCCATGAAAATTTAGAGTAATTTTTCATTATGGGTTTGTACCTGGTGGTAAAGTCTCTGCCATCTGATTACTAATAAAAAAGGAACAAAATCCAGTATCTCATTCAAGGGCATTCAAAAAAAATGGCATCATCCACTGCCTCCAAAAATATTTCCACCTTTTTAAAATGGTGGTATTGCATTTAACCAGTTTTGCCAGTTTTGCATACCATTAAAATAAGGATTATGAAATCTTATTTAAAATAACTGCACTCAGGAAGAAGGAAATAAACTACGATAATTTAATCTTCTTTCCTAAATGTTAACAGCAGTATAAAAATGGATGCTCTCATCCTTGTAATCAGTTGCATGGTGCACAAGGGCAGCAGTCTCTGGTGCCTCATCTGTGAACTAATCTTTCATTTCATAGCAGATCTTTCCATATCAAACAACACAAATGACTTAATTTGCATGACAGGATTTGTAACGGGGCAAATCTAGTGTCAAAGTCGATTAAAGATTACACCGGAGAACTATCATAATCAGTACTCTAATGAGCCTAAATAGTACATGTAAAGTCTCCCCTTTTTGCCATTCCAGTCATGTATAAAAGGGAATGTGTTTCTTTTCATCGGTGAGCCAGTCCTTTGGTTTGCACATTACGCCCTACGTTGAGCTAAAGTCATGTCAGTCTGGTTTCAGAGGGAGAGAAAGGGAAATAATAAAGCAAACATCACTTCACAAATGACATTGCTTGGTATAAGCCAACGTTTGAAGCCCTTAATTCTTCTAATCTGCAAAATAGTCAATGCTAATGGGTTTTTGCCTTTGTGAAAGCTGATGCATAGAAAGAAAAACTTTAATGAGCTGCCTGGGTTGTATGCTTACAGATACCTGTCAAATGTCTGTCATCTTAGCTATCGTTGAGGCATTATAAAGAAAGTAAGAAGGAAGGAACGACAGTATTTGTACAAGCATTTTCATGCTAAAATGGCACAATTTTCTTCCTGTCATAATTTCATTGTATCTGAAAGTCAGAAAAGCTTAACCCTTTCAATAGCACATCCTGCAGAGGATATCACACATAATGTTTGAACTGGCAGCTTTAGAAATAGCATCATGGTTTTGTAAACAGCATCCTCTCTGAAATTTGTTTCACCAAACTGATTTATCTGTATCTTAAAAAAATGTGTCAACAAATTATTGGAATCAGTTGCTGCACTTTGAGGTGATTAAGAGTTTACTAAATGTACCAAACCCTTAGTGTGATAATCTGTCATCACAATAAATCCCTCCTGAGTTCTTAATTTCATACCCCTTTCATCTCTATGCAGACAATATGAATAGCCAAGAGGTCAACAAATTCCCTTATTCTTACTTACTTATTTATTAAAACAAATGGGAATTTGAATGCAACTTATTAGAAACACACCTTACAACTCTGCTGTTCTAAGTTGTATTTATGTCAAGCCAGTCTTGCTTTTGGATATTTATACTTTGTGTGAGAAATTGTCTGCGAACTGAAATCGTGTGTTCAGAAGTCAGCCCAGGTGAGCCTATTTGCTTATTTTTCTTTCCAGATTTATTGTTCATTCTCACTGTTTTCAAAGAATTCAGGCATTCAGAGCATGGACATTTCAGTGCAGACCTATGTTTCAACCAGTCCAAATGAAGACCTTTAGCATGAGGATGAGCACATTCTCTAAGTGTGACTTTTGGGAGCCAGGATCAAAAGCAGCACTCGGGTACATGGTGAAATCTGTTCATGCACAGAGCTGTTTGTAGGCTCGGGGCCTTCATTTGGGCAGAGGACACACCAGAATGTGCAGAGAAGGGGTTTTGTGTTCGAGGGACACCTGCTGAGCCCTGCAGAAAGCATGACTAAGGGTTGTGGTGGCAGGTGCTCTGCTTTGCTGCCTGCCTCTGGGGAAGTCATTTACACTCGGTGTTTCAGTACCCACACTGTAAAGCAGGATAAATGTTCTGAGTGCTCTCTCACGAGTGTTTGGAAGGCTCATTTATTCCTACAAGTCATTTTGGTGATATTTTTGCTTATTCTATCAAGCTGTCAGTGTCAGTACTTCAGGGAGGCATTTCTGTTATTGTTCTGCTATGTCTCTGTTGTTGTTTTTACCTGTACTTGTCAATCCTCATTCTGGGGTCTGCAGTACTGTGTCAAGGTGTACTAAGGCATGACACACTTCAGTGCATCTTAAATACTCTTAAAAGCCCTCAGGCTCTGGCTCATACGCTTCCATTGAGCCATTACAATCCAAATAAAAGAACTTTAATGAGTGTATTGCATCTGTATTGCTTACAAAGGGCTCACTGGGAGCTCACTGACAGTATCTTTCATGCTTCTACCGCAGGTGAGGATTTCAATGGAACAATGTTTTCCCCTTGCTTTCCTTTTTTTTTCTTCAAAAAAAACTCACATAGAGAGAAAAAAAATAACCATAAGGCAAAATTATTTATGTGGCTTAAAAAGTTCGAGATTAAACAAACAAAACTGAGGAATGATAATTACAGCTGAACTTTTTCACCCAAACTGCACCGGGTAAAAAATGTGCTGATGTCTCCCAAGATCTGAATATCTCATCTAGAAGTATAAGGGAACAGGAAATCAGTAGATTTAGTGCAAAATAGCTGCATTACCAGCAAAGTTGCTATTCTTTTGCTTAAGCTACAGCTTACAAGTATAATATTCCTAGCAACTCCCAATATTCAATGTTACTGAGTGAAAGCAATTCCCATACCAAAAGAGCAGCAAAAATAAATAGAAAGGTTGCTGCCACAGTAGGTGAAAGGAGAGGAGCTTTCCATACAGAATTTGTCAATCTAATTTTTTTTAATGCTACTTCGTTTAATATTGAAACTTTTCAGATACTGTATGGAGAGGAATCCTCTGTCGGAAGGGAAATACAGCTCCCTCTAAGGTCCCTTTAAAACCACAGCATCCTGCCAAATTATCCCGAAGCAAGGAGGGGCAGAGGTGACTGAAACCTCCTAGTGTTTTCCCAGAGGTGATTGTTTCAGCCCACCGAGGCGTTTCTTCCCAACTTCTTTGACGGTCGGGGTGTTTTCCTCCTGGTGTGTGCGGGGCACAGGCAGGCAGCGGAGGAGCGCAGCCCCAAGCCAGAGCTGACCTTGCAGCACGTCCATCCCCCGCCAGCCCTCTGAGGAGGGCTCTACCTCCGCCAGCTGCGGTGGTGTGGCCAACACACCTACCTTGAGGGGAAACATGCACTTATTAATCACTCTCTATTTAAACTTGGGCATGCTGAACACTCCCGGCTGGGATGGCGGGCACGGCAGGCACGGCGCTTGCTCCACCATCCGGAGAGCCGAGCTCCGAGGGCTGAGAGCACAGACGTAAATAACATACATTAGCGGCGCATGTTTAGCTCGGACTTGGATTTCATCCACTTTCGGATATGAATTATTCATTCCCCCATCTCCCTCCAATTGTTCTTTTAATTCATATCGCAGTTGTTAAAAGGTTAGAAGCCACGTTACTGAATAATCCTTTACTGTTTCCCCGCGGCAATTTGCGCCCAATTTTTGCAGATTTCAAGGCTGGGCTGTCCCCGCCGCAGAGTTCATTTTTATTGCAATTCCCGGCTAGCCTTTTCCCCCCGAACACTACCTCTCTGACCTAGCTGCTGTACCTCTGATCCCATGCACCCCAGAAGCTGTCACAAGTCTCCCTCCTTCCCAGGAGTTGAACACACAATAGAGAATAGGCCCTGGCTGTGAGGTTCAGCAGCCATTAACCCCTACCAGCTGTTCCTGCAGGGAGCCTTCTGTGGCTGAATGTCCTTTCTCTGCGGAGGCCCTCATTTCCACTAATCTAACTATTGTTGGGTAGGAATGCTGACAGCAGAAAAGAAATTTTTCTTGTGTCCATGCAAGTGTGTGTATCCATGTGTAAGTGAAGGAAGAGTGAAGGCTAATTTCTATAGTAGGCATGAATGGAAGGATTGGGAAAAAAAACTAGTTAAAATGTGTTTACTTGCTTAAAAGGCTCAGTCAATTTAAATAATTTCAGTAGTATGCTCTATTTTGGGGGGATGGGAAGAAGGAGGAAGCAAGTTGCTATTATCATTTTATGCAAAAGCCGTTGAGATTCCCCTGCATTTCCTAAATACTTGTTAAAATGTGAAAAGAAATAGGACAAATGTACGAATATCAGCTGCAAATGAACAGAAATGCACAGCAACAAAATCTAATATTTTAAAACCATGGACCTGAGCATCCAAACATTTACCTTTATTTCACATTGATTATCCATTTTCAGTAGACTGATCATTCAGACTGTCTTGAAATACACAAAATGTTTATCAGGTTTTATTAGAAAATTCAAGATTTTGTACTAATACTCTCAGAAAGAAAAAAAAAATCAATTGGGAGGAAAAAACCCCCCATTTTTAAAAAATTACGAACATTTTCAGCTGATCAAACTGAAGTCCTTACATCTCTCACAATGACATCATCACTAATCAGAATTTAAACTTGCACTTCAAAATATTTTTATGCAACAATAGTAGACATAACATCCTAAATCGCAAATTAGTGTTAATGTTGCTTTTCTTTTTGAAATTCGCACAGGTGCATGAAATAAAAAAATGTAACCATCAAGAAAGAAAACTATTTTATTTGCTAGAAAACCACATGCCACTTTAAGTTTCAATTAATTCATCTTTTCCTCTAAAAAGAGTGATAAGAGAAACTGCTTTGAAACGTAGTGCTCCATTTTATCACCTGATAAAGAAGTTCAGCAAAATACAACAGTTGGTCTAGTTCAAATCAAATTAGAAATAATTCATGTAGAAATATATTTTCTGGGCAATTAGACTGTATCGTAGCAGGGCAAATGTCTGATATAATAAAGCTCTACTTTGCATCTGTTCCTGTGTCTAGACGGCTGCAATTACCAGTCCTTACAACAGCAGCAGCAAGATAAAGCACTGCTTACAGGTTATAGCTATTAAAATGGAACATTTTCTTTCTTTGCCCCCCTTTATTACCTAAATCATTTGATTGTTATAAAACTTAATTTAATTTAATGAAGTTGCACTTTCCTCATCTTCAGTATGAACACAAACACAAATAAACAAACAGTAGAGAATTCAGCTCATTGTTTCTCCCCAACATTAGCTGCCATGCATGGATACTGGTCTCATAGAAGTTAAATATGTGCAAATAATGCTTGCTCAGAACCCAAATGGCTGAAATGGCTCTGTGGGTTAAGAGAGGACCCAAAGCCCCACGACTGTTAATTTGGCACCCTTCAAAGGCGCTATAAAACCCCCACACAACATAGTAGACAAAGCATATCCTTAATTACTGTGCTTGGCAAGAAGAAAGCCCAGTGACAAAGAAGGTACATTTGTAGTTAGATAGGTAAGCTTATATCCCTAACAGAAGGAAAACCATAGGTTAGACAAATACAAACTGAAGCCATGCACAGCCCTGCATCCACAGGTTGAACTCCCACTGACATCTCATGGCACCAGCAGGAGCTCTGACATCCCTGCTCCTTTGCTGGAGGGGAGATGACAGCGATGAGGAGGGTGTGCTGCATCAGCTGTACTTCAGGCATTGTACAACAACTAATATGGGATTGGACAAAATCACATGTAAAAGCAATGGGTCCAGTCCTCGAGGTCACATGGAAGTACTGCTTCTTTACTATTTTGGCTTACTGAGTACACTGAAGGATTATTTCAGCAGGATTTCTGAAACTGCAGTTTTACACAGTTCACGGGCATAAACAGTAGTTTCTGGTGTTAATGAAACTGCTTTCTCCTTCAAATTCTCCCTATAATTACAGGGTTTCTGGGTTTCTCAGCAAACCTGAGCAAATTTTAAGTAGGGCTTTGTTTAGACAATCTAAGATATTAAATCATAGTCTTGAAACCCTGGAAAGAATCAAGCACATAGCAATAAATGGTATTTGTGAAATATTTCATGAAAAGAAAGACATTCATTGAAACAAACACAGGCCTCTTGGCTAATTTTGAAAAGAGTGGAAAACACAGAATGCATTGCACAATAAAGAGATCTGGTGGTAGTTACAGGCCTCCAAACAGAGCTTTCACCAAGACATGCCAGAATATAAGAAAATCAATCCTACATGAGGAGTCATCTACTTGTGGCTATGCCTATCCAAACTTTTTTCTTACCATATTCATTTATTAAGTGGAGTGAGACAGTGTCTATGTATATATGAGAGACCTTGAGGGGATGCTTTGGTGCATAATATGGATCAGTTTTCAGACAGGCCAGAGCTGTTCCCATGCAGAATATAAAAAGAAGACCAGAAGATTCTGTAACCCTGTTTAAAAGAAAATAATCAATTGCGCTTTCTAGTGTTGGTGATTCTGACTGCCAAGTAACTATCTTGAGCTGACCCATTAACAACAAATCTGAAAAAAAGCTGCCACCCAGTATTTACAAACATAAAATTTGTTTTTCCATTCTCATAATGGATATTTTATCACAAAATTAACTTCTTGTCTAAGAAACTGGAATTCATTCCATCAGAATTCAAAAAATAGTGATGGATCTTCTGCTCCACCTGTGGCTGTAGTATCTCACACAGGGAATGTGTCTTGGGAAGCTTCACTTGCAGACCAAGTGTCCTGCTTCCAGGTCCTCAATACCAGTATGTCACATCCCTAAGAGGGAGGAACATTACTCTAGAAATACCCAGTAATGTTAATGATATTACCAAATAGTGCACAGGTTATCTTCATCTTCGCCTTCAATTCACGTGCTGCAAATAGCATAGAATATTGCTTTGGTATTTTATTCAAATAATATAATAAAGACATGCCTTTGAAATTAGCTATCAATATTTTATGCTATATATTTCATGAAAATTATATAATCTGGAATGCAATTGTAGAAAAACCCAAGGAAAATCTCTGTGTCAGAATCTTACTTTTTCATGTTCTTACTCTATCAGGATAATGGAAAACGCACATCAATCTTCAATTAACTTGGAATTCCAGCTCCAGGGTACGAATTTCCCGAACTACATAATTCCAGATCCAAACAACTGCATTCCTCAGAGGCTCAGACTTTGATTTTTATTTCCTTCTGTACTCCAAACTTCAACTCTTTCCACAGGAAGTTGTTACTCTGCAGCAGGTGAGCACCCAGCTATTTGCTACCTGACTCAGACCCTTCTGAGGTCTGCCTGCAGCTGCCTCCCCCTGATATTTCACCTCATTCCTGCAAAGTGTTTGGATTACAGCCCAGGTTACTGTCACTGTTCTGCTGCAAGAGTGGGAAGGGAGGAAAAGGGTGACTGTCCAGCTCACTGCTGAGAAGAACAAGAATCACTCAGCCATACCTCAAATGAACAGTTTGGGTGATGGGTGTTTTCCCAGCTGTGTGCTGCAGTACTCTGTGAGAGCAGGGTTATGGGATGGATCAGATCTTTCCTTAGAAGATAGGCCAAGATCATCAATGGATATTGGGAGCTAGCACACTGAAGAAAGCACTAGATTTGTGTGATCTGTCCAAGCACATGGTGGCATGTGCTGCCACCAGATCATTGACAGCTTAGGATGATGGATACATGGGCTAGAAGTGAGGGAGGAGTAATGAAAATTAAAGTCTGCCTAACATCTGGGTGTGTTGTTAAGGTGGCAGTAGGCACATATTATGAGGAGGGGTGGAAGGATTGGTCACTTCAGGAAGTTGTAATTACGGTGTTAGAAAACTCCCTGACTGTGATTCCTCAGGTAGAAGCAGAAAGAGGAGGAAAGCCTTGAGTACTTTTTCATCAAGGGTATTCCTGTAGTTATTGAATTGGCTGACTGACTTCTTACAAATCCTGCCATCCCTTCCCCAGCTCTGTTTTACTGACTGCTATTTGGAGCATAGCATTTCCTTAAATATAACAATTCAAGAAAATAATGTTTTATGAAATGCTGACATGTCAGATTTTCAGGAGAAATGTGAACTTAAATTGTGCTGTGCTTTTTTATTTTAACAGAGGATGTTAATGGATTTTCAGTCACGAGGCTTAGAAAGATGACATTAAATGTCAGTTGATGCTAAAGAAAATAGAGAGACTGTTTAAAAAGAATTGCATAGAACCCAAAATTCTCTCCATGCTGTTTTCTATCAGGATGTCTGTTATTTCATTTGTCTTTTGCATGTCTAAACATAGTAAGTATAAAAATCAGAAGGCTGTTTTTCACAGGCTACTGGCTTGCATTTAAGTAAAATTTCTAGCAAGACACAACTCCGGGTAAAGTGTCCTTTAAGTAGTGCCCAGATCTGGGAACTTTTGCCCCCAGAGTATTGCTTGATGATATAAAATGTCATTGAAATGTACTATAAAATATTTTCAAAGCACTAAGTTAATATTATAGATAAAATTTCTAGCTGTGACATACATTATTAACTTTATCTCTTGAGCAGAAATTCAACCCTCATCTACTACATCAGTTCAGAGAATGTGGATGTGCTCTGTGCTAACTTGTTGCAACTGTTATTTCTTTTAAAATGCTTCTAAAAATAGCCAAAAATCATATTTAAATCTCTTCTTAAAAGGAAATGCCCACACACCATCTATAGAGACATCATTTAAATTTATTATGGATCTCAAACTGCTGCACTGACACCCTCATCCTTAACAATCCTACCTAAAATCTCTGCATACTTTTTGCTATTTGTCACTTTTAGAGAGCCATCTTTCAAATCCATGCATGCAACTCTTCACTCCTGACACCCTCAGGAGACTAATAATAATGTGCTGGATATTCGTGAATCAGTAGTTGGTACTAACATAAGTTTACAGTCAGATGTTTTCAAACAGCACAATAAGAAGTCTCCCCACACAATAAGCAGCTCCTACTTGGAGAAGGTCTGGACATGAAATTGTAGTTTTTACCATTGCTCATCATGAAATAAGTAGCTCACTTTCCTTAGAGAGGGTTTAAAGTAGACTTAAAACAAGCTTTAAGTTTCATTTCTGAGTGCTGAAATGATAACTAGAGACTAACTGACCTGAGAGATGCCTTAAATATCCTTCATAATATTAGTGTCAAATAAACAATTCTGTTTTGCACAACAGATCAAGAGATGCAGGCACATTAGGCGCTATGCAAAAAAGAACTACATAGTTCTTTCTACTCATAAACAACACACCATTCCCTGATGTGTCAATAAAACCATATGACAAACCACAGAGGGTACTCCACATGCACACACACACACACTCACTCATGTTCTTGACAGGCTTTAATGAATATATAGATTACAGTCTTTTGTAGCATAATCTTACTTGCTAAAATGGTGACAGTATTATGCAACATTTATTTCAGGTCATGAACTCACAGTTGAAATTCCCTTTTAAAAACTTCTTGGTTGGTGGCTTTACTCTTCAGATCTCTACTCCAAAATATCCAGATTTTTGTATTCTAGAGAAATATTAAAGTGAAATCTATTTAGAAAATCAAATTGAATAGAAATTCAAGTTGACAAACAGGGGACTTAATTTTCTCATAAATCAAATCTTAAATTTTCTCTTTTGTGCCAAGCATTAATAGAGAGTTATATGCTAAAAGCAATGTACTTCCAATAACTATCTTTTTATTTTCAGTTTCTTCTGACATCAATAAACTCCTGGGAGCTATTTCTAATTGTGGACAGCAATTGTCCTATCCTGTGAGAATTTTGGATTTCAAACAAGTTTCCCATTGTAAACTGAAAGCCACAAATTTTCAAATGTTAAAAAATATTATAAAGAATTAAAGTACATTGGGATGCAGTGCTCTGTGTTAAGAAATCCAAAACATTTTACTGTGATTTTGACTTTTCATTTTGGGACATTGGGATTTAAAGTCTTAAAGTAGCTAATATTTCAAATGAAAGTCCATGAAGTTTATATTTTCAAAATGCTTAACAAGGCTGCTTTGAAAAATTCAAGTGCTCCTTTCAAAATATTTTAGAATCTGAAAACATCATTTCTCTGGGTTAGTGTCATCAATTCTGAACTTTCTAGTGACTGAATTACCAGGGCAGAATTTATTTCTTTTTCTTTTTTTTTTTTTTTTTTTTTAATTGGGTTGGGGAGGTGTGTTTGTTTGTTTGTTTGTTTGTTTCTTTCGTTAGTTTTGGGGTTTTTTTTGTCATCAGGAACACCAAATAAAAATATGTGTTTCCACTGCTGACCATAATTCATTCTGAACACACACGAAGTAACGGGCCAAATTCAGTTTCTATTTACACTGTCTTAATGCCATGAAGTTGTACAGCTGAAGCTGAGAGATGTTAGCAGTCATTCAGCAATTTACCTCTGCTGGAAAACCTCAGTTAAAAAGAGTCTCAGGCTCTGAGCAGTTCTGAAATTGGAGATTTCTGGAATGCTTGTGTGCATTTTCAGCGCGCGGATCGTGTGTGCGTGCGGTTGGGTTCTGTGCTCGGACTGCGCTGCACAAGGCTGAGCACACACTCAAACAGCCAACGTGCTTTTCCCCTCTCTTTGTCTGCCTGAAGTCCAACATTGCATGGGTTGTTTCCTCCTGATTGTGGATCTGGCTTCCGTAATTTTTCTGCCATTATTTTGGGCAGCAACACTTCCTTATAAGGTGAGGCTCAAATATTTCCCATATGGGAAGGCCATGGGACCATTAGCTGGCCAAATTCATATCATCTCTGTCCCCATAGCCCCCTTTACCCATCCCATGTACCCTGCAGGCAGAGAGATAGCAGGCCAGGCAGAAAGATTGCCTGAGCTGGGGTTCTTTAAACTCCCTGCTTTGCATGGGTTCGTCGAGCTTTAGAGAGCCAGTATCTTTCAGAAAGCATTATATCTAAGAAAGGGGGAAAAATACAACTATTAAAAACGCACATACACTGCTGGCACTGTTGTGACAGCCAGCAGTATCAGCGTCAGTCAATTATCTTCACAAATGCCTCTTGTGCTAATGAGCACTCACAAAAATCACCAGACTTTTCTGGCAAGGAGAAAAGATCAGTTTCATTGCTTGCAGAACTAATTCAGTGTACAAAAGTGAAGGCTCCACCATCACTGCCTCTTTTACTGCTCCTTTTGTAAAGGCTTTTGATGTGCACTGAAGAGATCGGTCTGTGTTTGGGTCTCTTCATCTCCAGTTCATTGCCTGTCATTAACATACATATCCATATGAAAAGTTTGGTAAGTCACTAACAGCTGTCCAGAATGGAGTTTCAGGAAAAAAAGGACCTATTCCTTCTCAAAATGCTGACAATACTATGTAGCCCTTTTTGGCAATGATATACCTAACTTTTTAAAGCCGCCTTTCACTCAAAAAGCAACTAGGCATAATACTACATTCAAACACATAGTGGTTTTCATTTTGAAACAGTCATTTGCTGTATTCAGAAAAGGCCTATAGTTGCCAGAAGCAAAAAGAACTCCATCATTCATTATAAAAAAAAAAAAAAAAAATTCTTTCTGAGCATAGCTTTTCAGTATGCCAGATAACCTCACATATCCGATTTAACACAGGGGGAAAAAGGCCCACAGCAGATGCTCCTGAGGGTCATTTCATGCACATCGAGTCCCTGCTCAAAATTATGAGACCTCACAGCTCATGGTCAGTAGCAATTGTGAATTTTAGCAATGAAAGAGCACCAAACCATGGCCATAGTAGTTTACCACCAGAAGTGAAGGAAAACTATGTCTGCTTGTCTTCTGATAGAATTCAAAATCAGCCTGGAAGACTAATTCCACAAAATGTGGAGTATAGATAGATGATATAACTATTAACTGGAGTATATCAAGTTAGGTGGTGTGTGGTCCTTTCTATATGAGACCTAAGTAAGTATCTTGAAGCAAATTTAAAATGACTTCACTATGTTTTACAGAGCATACTCAATGAATTGTGATCTCTTTTTTTTTTTTTGTTTTTTTTTAAAGAAGAGAACTTGATAAATTTGCCATGATTCTACTTAATTTCTACAGGTGTATCTATGCCTGCCTTTAAGGTGCGATCATAATCTCAGAGTGGAAGGACAACAAAAAAAGAACAACATAGTTTTAAAAATAATGAATTAAGAGGTTTTCTCTCCCAATCACTTGGGCTGTAACTTAGTCATGTCAGACTCAGAAAGAAAACTTTTGATTGATAAACAGTTTTCTGTCCCACCCTCTCCCCCCCAACAACCACTCTGGAGTTCATGACCCCGAGCCATAATTTACAATACATCGCACCCAAGATTTTCTAGGTCTTAGTTTGAAAACCATAGTGGGTGCATCTGTGTCAACTATCAAGGGGTTTGACATAGTTTTACAAGCATTTTTACCAGAAGCAAAGTGCCCGGCAGGCTACCAACCACTAATTCTGGAAAGATTTTATTCCTGTACTGATCCTCCCACCATGCAAAACCAGCTTGTGCTGCATAAAACCCAAGACTTTAATCCCACTTGTTGCTTCCTTTTTTTTTCCTCCCCCTTTTCAGAAGCATCTCTCTCTCCCACATCAGTCAATAAAATCTTTAACTCTGCCTATTTTGATCTGAAAATTAAATCTTATTTATTATGCATCCTGTTTGTTGTCTTTGAAGAACTTGAGCATTCATTTAAAGAGGGCCAGAATGACTTCTTAAACACATTTCTCTCTTTGCTGCAATTAAACAAAGTGGAGCTGTGATTAGTCCACCACAGGGGGGAAAGAAAAAGACACCCTTGAATCAAAATGGGGGGACCTGACTGTGCATTATTGTCTCACAATGCAGGAGTTTATTGCTGAAACCTGCTTATCGCCTTGCACTGCAAACCATGGGAACTTCAGTCAGGTGGAAAGTTATTCTCTTCTCTGGCTGAAGCAGCTTTAAGTATCATAAGAACAGCTAAAGCCACTAAAGCTCTTCCTAGTAACTGAGACATTTAGGATAATCTTTATGAGAGTTTTGCATGAGCTTCTGCTTTTTGTTGCAGTTAGAAGTAGAGTTAATGATGAGCTTTCACCGGCTTTTTCTTTCTCTTTTTTTTTTAATCTAAGCCAAAAGCGCCTGTTTAAGTTAAGTACCACCTCCCTCTAGCCCTTGGGAAACCACTCAAGAGGGATTTGCTTGGCTCTGTGTGCATGACACATAATGAAAACAATTTTACGCTGTGGAGGGAAGTATCGGGCAATTACTGATGTAACAGCCACCTGCAGAAGCGAGGCCCTCGATGGAGCACTGGGCTGTTCATGAATATTTTATGGTGTGATGTTATTTTGAATGGCTGGGGCAGGTGAAGGGGGCTGAGGATGTAATAAGTAACTCTGCTGGAGACTGTGTCGCAGCTCTGTTTCTCTGCAGTGGTCCATAGTGTAACACCAAGAAGAATCCTGACCCTGCATAAGACTATGCAAGGGCAGCTGAGGCTGAGGAAAGATGATGTGACAAGTCATGGTGGGCACCCTTTAAAATCTGTTGTCTAGCGATTTTACACATGATGTCCGGCTTAAAAAGCCCCTGCATCAATCTTGTCCAATTTAATTTGATAAACTAAGTGTGGATAAGGATTAAATGAGAATTTTGTAATGGAGAAAACTTGTTCTTACTCTTTAATCCATGGAAGATCTTATGAGGTAAACCACATAAAAATTTAAACTGTTGCTGTGGAAAACAGTGTTACTTCTTTGTTTTGAACTTGTTTTAAAATCTAGTGTTCTCCTAAAAAATAGACCCCAAATATACATTTTTACTGCCAGCACATGTACACATTTTATTCAAAATGGATCACTTCAAAGAAACCACTTCAGAAAGTTGTTGCAAAATTGGATTTATTTGATGTAATTTATTCCCAGTAGTGAACCTGAAATTCATGTTTTAACAGAAGCATGCTATTTTACACACATTTGTATTCTTGTCCAGAGAGAATTTTTTCTGTCTGGAAGAGGCAGAGATGAGTTAAACTGGACATGATACAATGCAAGTCGAAGGGGATATGTTCAAAAGCCTTGAGAATTTGTGATGATGTTGGCATACTTAAGATCTTTAAACCAAATCAAACAAAAAAAGAATGAAACTAATAAGACTAAAATACTAAAGGTTTATTTTTACACTTACCTGGAGAAAGTAAAAGAGAATAATAATCAGAGCAATTGTCTCATATTACATTGATATCAGCAGGATGTGTTATAGTCTTTAAAATTATTTTTAACCTTGCTTATTATATGCATTCATAGATATGGTATTTGAAAAGAAAAGCTGAAGAGGGTTTTACTGTAAGCTGCAGAGTGAATAGCTGAGGGATTCTTTTTTTTAAGACTAGGACGTGTTTAGAAAAAGGACACAAAAGATTTACAGAAACCTTGGACAGAAACTGGCAATGAGAACTGAAATCCAGAGGAACGGCTGAGAAGGAAAATGCAGCTCACCATACGCTGGAAAAAACCTGTGACAACGCAGGAATTCCCAGAGTGACAATTGGAAGATTATAACGATACTCTTTAATTTTTGTAAGAGGTAGTTCTGCAGATACGCTCATAACATTTCATAACATTAATTTATAGCTTGCACCAGTAAGAAATAATACAATGTTATGTTAATTTTCTATTGTAATGTCACCTTCCTAACAGAATACTGAAGTTGTGCTGCTTGAGATAGTCGAGATGGTTGTCTATCGATATTTGTATCACAAAGACTGCAA
This sequence comes from Pycnonotus jocosus, assembly GCA_013400435.1. NCBI lineage: Eukaryota > Metazoa > Chordata > Aves > Passeriformes > Pycnonotidae > Pycnonotus > Pycnonotus jocosus. The sequence continues at coordinate 89,282 of VWYP01016636.1, read as the reverse complement.
AAGTAGCCTGACTAGGATGATGGTATGCTGCACAATTCAACCCACGATTTGCTCTAAGATTTCCTGGCTAATTATCTACAGTCTGATCTAATCAATCAACATCAGCATTAAATATCCAGTGAATAATACACCAAACAGAATAAAACACGCCGGAGTGTTTTTCCTAGATTCTGTCAGTGAAATGCTGAGCTATTCTTCTTCCAACACAAAATAAATATTCACTGAATGAAAAAAACATAAAAAGAACATTAGGCATCTCTATCAATAGCCTCTCCTCTTGCTCTGTACCTCTGTATAGAAATTTAGGATAAACAAAATAAGAAAAATCAAAAAATATTGTTACAATTACATTTAAGACTGAAAAAGCGTCCAATAAAGAGTGTGCTGATTCAGCTCCAGAAAAAATTTTAAAGATGCTGTGTTTTAGCAATTTAATGTAGACTGAATTATAAAACAGCAAACTTGCAGTAAATTTTGGATGCTTATAATTAGATTTTCAACGTAAGAGAAGTTAAGCTCTGTATGTAAACGGCATTATTCAAAAGCTTGTCTTGAAAAAGAAAATTGCTGTTTGACAATTCTATAGAATATTCAAGAAAGGTAATTATACTGCAGTGGCTGTTAAAGACGCAGGTGTTGAATGTAGTCACTGCTTCAGCTTTTACAGAAAACTATAGAACATGAAGAGAAAGGAGACAATAACATTAGCACAGCGAGATACTCACCTCTGCAAGAGGAGTTTATATTATCTTACTTTATCGATATACAAAAATTATGAACTAGACCCCTTTCACCTCCTTAGGTTTTCAGATTATTTGAACTTTTTCCACTTTCTTGCCTACAAAAGGGGAAAAGCACAACATAGAGAAGGCCCTGGTGTAAAATTCACCCAGGCAAAGACACAAGTGAAATGAAAATGGCAAGAAAACAGAATGCCTCATTTTTTAATGAAAGGCTACATAATTAATCTGGAAAACAAAAGTGATTGACTAGCACCAGTGTGAAAGAAATGTACTGACTGACCCCCAGCGACTACACAAGTGCTCCGTGTCACTGTTGATCCACAGCTAACTGCTGTATGAATTGCCTGTCCTTTGATACAATGCTCCACTCAGAGAAGCAGGCTGAAAATAAGTTCACTGTTAGAGTTACACTTTAAATTAAGATGTTAGAACAATCAACGAGTGCACATGAAACCAGAAGAGATGACATTTGGAAATATCAAACCTTGTTAAGGGGTGCACTGTTATTATCAGTCCTTACATTCAAACAACAAAGGAAAAGTTCATCTGCAGGATCAAGGATGCCTTTCATCCAGCTCTTAGAGCCAGGTTCACATGTGGTTTTGCGTGTGGTGACTCTTGACTATCCATCACTTCAAAATGCTCTGTGCCAGGAGCAGAAAACAGAAGACAGATTTCAGAGCCTCAGTTTCTTGACAGGGCACCTAGGAGATGCCACAATGCTGCACAGGCCACAGCCTCAGGCAACTAGCAAAAAAAATCCACTTTTCCTACAGATCCAGGGCCAGGCTGCACCTGTTGAGGAGCGATGTTGCCCAGTGCTGCAAGGAACCAGTCTCCTGCCCTCCTGACATCCAGGTGATCTCTGTGGAAAATATAACCTGGCTGACACAAGCAAACACCATGCTTTGTAGTGGTTAGAACTCTTTCATGGGAAGCAAATCCTAGATCCAAGCTAGCTCAAATTCATGTCCTGCAGCAATGAAACTGCCCAAGAGGCCAACTGATAGTCAAACTACTTTCTGAGCCCTTTGAGGAGACAACAATAAGAAAGTCAACAGTGAGGGGGAAAAAAGGGAAAGAGAAAAGGCAAAACTGAAGGGAAGAGGCATTCCTGCTTGGACTGGGAAAGGGAGCAGAATAATTGGTTTACAAACAGGTTTAGAGAAGAGATGAGCATCAAGGTAATTAAAGATATTTAGATCTACTTCTACAGAATTCTGTGAACATCTAAAGGTTTCTGGAACTCTTTTTCATATAGGTGCCTAAATTGTCCTTGCATTGCAGCTGCTTTGAGTTCTTGAGGCACAGGCTTGCTCATTTTTCTTGGAAGCTAGAGCTCTACCAAAAAAATTAATGAATTAACAAGGATGCATTCACCTTGCAAATCAGACTATGAATTTGTTAGAGACATTTTCGGCTGATGAGAGAGCTTCAGGCACCTTCAGTTTAAGAGCTCATGGGAGCATCAAGCATTTTCATTACATATGTTGCTCCAATAAGTTTCTATATGGTCATAATTTTAGGCAGTACAATCACCAATGTCATCATGGTAATGGAATGATGCCCAGCAGCTAGCCCTGAGGTGAATTTACTGAAAGCACCAGCTTCTCTGAATAGTAGAAATAAGCAGATACTTCAGAGAAGACACCCTAGGAAAAACAAAGAACATAAATTAATGGTAAAGACAGCAAATTTCATTATTTTCCCATGCGAGGGTTAAATGGGATCACATCTGGGATGAGAATAGCTTCCCTTCTTGCTAGGAATGTAACTGAACAGGCTAAAAGGTGCCTGAGGTGACTTCTAATACCTTTCAAAGCTAGGAATGCACACCTTGCACACCAGCTCAAAAGTGGGCAAATGGTCTACAGGACAAGGCTGCAAGCATGTTAAAGAGAAGCTTTATTCTCAGACTTTTGTGATTTCCTAATGACAAAATCTATCAAAACACATAAATAAGGTGGGTTCTAGGCCTCTCTGTTCTATCAAGAGACTTCTTCAATTAAAAGAAGCAGGCTTAACTTGATGGCCACTATTACCAGACTTCTTCACAGTGTTCTATTATGCATCAGCCAATGCTACAGAAGGCAAAGTGAAGGGATACTTTAGCTAAGTGCAAAAATAATTATATACCTTGACCTGGTTAAAAGATTCTGATCACATAAAAGTATTGTAGATCTAGGTTTTATATTATTTTTTGCCAGCATAGGGTAGGTTTATATCACAGATGTAGGACATAGGAATAAGACTGTGGGAGCCTGGCTGATAAATAAAGTAACCAGAGGAGTCTGGTTGCTCACATAGTGAGCACCAATGTAAAACTGCAGTTGCTGTGAAGTCACTTGAGTACCTCTGTTAAGGCACAAAAGGCATACTCCTTTTCCCAAAAATACTTATTTGTACTACCACATGCCCTCTGAAATCAACTGGAAATTAAGCACCTTAGTAATAATGATAACATATCTGTGATACAGTCTTAATAAATCACAAGAAAGGTAGGAAATGGAGAATCAAAAGACTTCTTTAAGGGCAAATGTAGGAAAGCTTCCTGGAACTGGAGAACAATTATTCTACATAGAAGAGAGATTTTTCTAGTCATAAAAACAGAAAAGTAAAACCTGTGAAAAAAAATCCAAATTTTGTGTAGACTGCGGGGGAATTAAAAATACAATTTCTAATGGAGCAAAGAACACCAAAAGAGGCTAAATGTAATTAGTGCTGATGTTGATGAGTAGGATCATGACTTTTGTGAAGTGGGAGCTAGGCAAGAAGTAAAAATTCCACAGGTGATAAGGGTCACTGGTCATATTTCACGAATGTCACTTCTTCCCTATTTAATTTTATTACTACTTCATAGAAAAAGCTTTTTCAAAAGATACTTAGTTTAAGTTCACTTAAAGCATGTATTTCTGATTCTCTTGTCTTTTCATATATTTAAGAACATTCACCTACCTAAAATCTTTCCCTGTACCTGCAAAGGCAGACATCTTGAGCAGGCAGACGAGAAATGACGTGGTTCTAGTTCCACAGAGGTTCTGCATCTGGAGCACAAAGGGACCATTGCTGTGGCAGGGGTGAAGCAGGACCTGATACTCATGGCAGTGGCTCTGCCAGAGTCACACATCCTGTGGTCTCTTGTACAGGCAGCTCTAACTGAGAAGGAGGGTGGATTGCGGGATTGCTCCTGTGATTATTGTCCTGCTTTACAAAAGTGGAGAATTCTGGGCTTGTGCATGAGTGCAAAGAAGGATAAGAGCTAATTTGCAGCCACCATTGCAGACAGCTTGTCTTAGAAAAAAAGGGCTCCTGTCAGCAGGAAGAGCAGAATGCACAGGTCAAAGAAGGCATTGGCAGGGCTTCAATATGTTTTTATAGACAAGCCTTCCAGGACTCCAACAGCAATGCCAAGACAAATTACAGAAGCAACAAAATGAGGACAGAGCAAGGAAATCTCTCAGTAATACATTTTTATCCATTTCGTAGATGGACTTGCAGTCATTAAATTATGTAAGTACCCTCTCTTGACCTGATTGATTAATAAGGGTCTTCTGATGGGTTCTAGGTGAAGTAGTGTTGGGTGCTTAAGTGATGGCAAGAGAGTAGATGAGTATCAGAAAGTGATTGTGAAGATGTATTTGAAGGAGAGCAGTGCAGCTGCTCTCTCTTTTTCATGTATTTCATAAACCAGAGAAAGAATCAGATGTCTTGGAAAGCACATTTCAGACAAGCATTCTGGCAGCAACCAATAATGCAAGGAAAAGGGTCCAGGCAACAAGGAAAAAGCCTTAGTAAAAATAATCTCCCAAGTTCCTTTTCCTCCATAACCTAATACACCCTTCAAGCAGTGTGCTTGACAGAAGAATTTATTCCCCCACCAAGTTGTTTCTATTTTCATAGAATCAGAGGCTGGTTTGGGTTGGAAGGGACCTTAAAGACCCTCTACCTCCCACCCCCCTGCCGTGGGCAGGTACAGCTTTTGCCAGACCAGGTTAGAGCCCCATCCAGCCTGGTCTGGAACACCTCCAAGGATGGGGCATCCACAGCTTCTCTGGGAAACCTGTTCCAGTGCTTTACCACACAGAGTGTAAGAAATATTTAATCTAAATCAACCCTCCTTCAGCTTCAGGCCATTCCCCCTTGTCCTACCACAACGTGCCCTTGTGAAAAGTGTCTCTCCAGACTTCTTGCAAACCTCTTGAAATACTGGAACTTACATAATTTCTTTCATTGTCTTTTTCTTAGGGATTTTCCATTTCTATTACAGAAAAAGTACTTGAAGAAATAGCTGTGCTTCCAAACGTTGGTGATTCCTAGAAGAGATGGAAAAATGCCTGTGGTTGCTACTTCAGTATGTGTGAGGTGAATGTTCAACACCTGTATTATGAAGCATGCCTACAATTCATTTTGACAATGTTGCAGAAAAAAGTGTTATCTCAAAAGAGTACTATATGAAGGAGCAAGTGATTCAAATATGTAAAATATTAATACTGCTGATTTACAAAGAAGCATTTTTTTTCTTTTTTGGTACCTGGATTTGAATAATAAATTGCAGGTGAAATCTGCTGGAGGCCAGGGACTCAAAAGTTTACCAGGGAGTGTCTGAAATGAAAGCAAGTTGTTTATAAGAAACCTGCAAAGGTGGCGAGGATGGTATGATGCCTTCACTAAGCCACTAAACCAAGTCCCTCACAATAGCAGCCACTGTTGAAAATGCCCCTTGTAGCAAGCATTGCTTTTGAATTCACAAATTCAAGTCATCTGCTGCTGTTTCAAATATTCTAGCAGAAAAGGAGATTCATGATACAGTATAAATACGTACATTGATTTACTGCTGCTATTCATATCCAAAAGGATATGGGTTCCAGCCACATCACAGATATATAACCATACAGCAGTTCTGAGGTTTCTTGGGATGGGAAACACATGCAGCACACATGCTGTAAAACATGTTCTCATTAATACTCTCAGTATGCACAATAATAAAGAACATCAATCTGGTTACATTCTCAGATCAATCCTGCCCCCAACTGAAGTCAAAGGAAACTAACCTGTTGGTTTCAATAGCACCCAGCCTTTTATAAATTGGCAGACATTTATATGTAAAAGCATGGATTCATTGTAAGAAGCAATGAATTACTGCTCAGAAAGAGCAGTGAGTCCTTACACCAATGTGCTGAGTGTTATGAAACGTTGGGATTGGTACACCTATTTACACTAGTGTTCACAGAACAGCTGGGAATAAATTTCAGAGCTTTGAAAATTTATTCCCAGATGTTTAATAACCAAAGTATAAAATTAGATTGAGAAATATTAGATTGTTCAGTACAGTAACAAGACAGATAATTATTACTACCATAAACTACACAAACTCTTTCCATGGAGATTTTTAATTGCAACAATAAATCTCATAGATCAATATGACAGACCCAGTTGAATGGATCGTGTCAAAGCTCAGATTTTCCTAAACACACCTTACTATTTTAATGTAAATGCTTATTTTTCTTACTTCTTTTTGAGCTTTTGCTACTGGGGCCAAGGCCTCAGTTTAAAATTGTTTGGATATCCATTTCTTGTAGCTCTTCTTTTGGATCTCTATTCCCACATCCCAGAGCAACTTGTATGCCATCCTCCTTTTCAGGTATCAATCCCAAATCTATTTGATAGAATCTAAACATGGTTAAACAAAACCTCAAGAAATGTGTTACATTCTATCAGTAATTAACATCTCATTGTGAAGTTGTACAACACCACTCTATCTTCAAAATCAAGTGCACTCCCTATCTAAATAATTTTGCTCAAAACACTAGGACATGGTTCCACTGAAAAAATCCTAAACCTTTAAGCAGCCAGAGACATGGTTGTGTGTTAAGCACATCAGGTCTCTTAAATTATTATCCCTTTATAAACAGATCCATATCAATACACTCTGTGAATCTAACTTCTTTCTATAGTGCTTAAACTGGCTTGATCCAACTTGATTTTCTGTTTCCATGGAGTCAATGGAAGTCTGACTGAAGAAAAAGTTAAAGGTCTCATAAACAAATCCTTGGTATAGCTGTAAAAGCATCTCTTCTTTTCTATTTAAGGATGTAGTTAACCCTGTCAAGAACTTTTGTTGAAAAGCAGCTAGCCATCATTTTGATACTTTTTAATAAACGTCTTACTATACCTGGAGGAAACACAGACTGGTTTAGTGTCTTGACCCAAAGCCTACATTACTATCATCCCACTTGATACATTCAGAATTTCAGTATCCACTTTTGGACCAGTTACTCTTTATTTAGCTAAGTCACATGATGGAAGAACAGAACAGGAATTATTACCTTCATCGTCCAAAATCAGTGCGAATGATAATTCAAATAATAAAGCCAGAACAAATTTAATTAAAATAAAGTGAATTTTGCTTTTACTTTTAGTAGAAATATGATTATTTGTAGTGGGTTTTTTCCTCCATAAAACCTATAGTTTTGGTTTTTTTTCTGTTTATGCACTAAACATTTAGATCTAAAATTAGAACTGATCCTCTCTACCAAAATAAGTTCACAAAAATTCATGATAAGTCCGTCAACTACATACAGGCATGGTTTTAAAAACTTGGTTAAAGGATGTCAAATCCTACACTCTGAACCTGCTGTGCATAAATAAATTTGCACAGGTTTGATTGTCTGGCTGTTGGAAGTATACATACAGCAGAAGCTCTGGAGGGCAGGCAATCTGGAATATACATGTACTGTCATTTGGTATGTGCATTATATACATAGCTTTATGTATTTACTACATGTATTTATATTATATATTACTATTAAATTCATTCCATCCACTCAACTATAGGTGCATTTTTCAAGGACAGTATAAAAATGTCTACTATGATACAGTTTATAAACTTATTGCTGTATTTCAGTCACATTCAAAATGTGTTTGGAAAATACACTTGCTCAATAATGTTTAGTTTGAGTGATTCCATTTTGATGGAGATTTTCTAACTTGACTCCCAAATTCAGTTGATCTAGATATGTGGCTAGGCAACATAACCACTATGAAATCCCTTCCTATCACAAATGCTTATTGCCTTTGCAAATAGCTGGCTGTCAGAGGGTTTACAGATTTGTAATTTAGACAACAATCAGATCAGTGTTTATCTAACCCTGAGGCAATTCTGTATCTGGGCTACTCTCTGCATTTAGTTTGTCATAATTTTTCTCCTAATGTGGAATGTTATTGTCTGGAGGAAGTTTACAGCTTTTTCTGTTTAAAAATCCAGATTACCTTGATGGGTGGCTTGGAAGATGCAGCAGAATGCCACATATCCTGTCTCTGCCCTGAAGGGGTTTTGGCCATGACCTCACCTTTCCTCACCTTTATTTTCTCAGATACAGCAAAGTCAGTATCTCTACTAACATCACGGAACCAGGACTTCCTAGGAACCTGGAGATCAGGCCATGCATGTCAAGTGCAAATCAAGCATCTGGTTCTCTCCTATCAAACAAGGATGATACAACCCACAATTCAACCTAAATACTACAAAAGACATTTTGATAGTTCCTGCCAGGGAAGATATTTTCATGCTTTAGATGTTACTGGCTGTAGCCTTGTGGTAATAACAGTAGATTTGGACAAAAACTCAGTCTCTTCTGGAGTGTCACTACCCCTGGCAAGCTATTCTCAAAGCATAAACTTTTTGACATATAACCAGGAGAAGACCTAGGAGTTGACTTATGCCCTTTTCAAGGATAAACATAGAAGCACAGAGTATTTTAGAGTTTAGCTGAATACACTCAGTTCTACATATAGTGATGACACATACAGACGATGAATACATCATTTAGAAGATTTTCTGCGCTTCTCTGAAATTCAAAATTCAGTGAATACAGGAAAAAGTCCTGAAGGGTGATTTTAAGATAAAATGTTACAGGCTGCTTCATGAGATTACTGAAACCACTCCTTTAGCTCAGGTGAGGCCTGCTCAACTAGGAAACAGATGGTGCAAGGTCTAGTCTCACCAAGGACCTCTCTGTGAAAATTAATTAATTGACATGTACTGTACTTTTTAAAGGAATGGGAATAAAATGCTTCATGAATATGCATTAAATGTTTGTTGAAGTCAAGAGGTCTTCTTTTTCAACTACTTCTGTTTTCCCAATCAGCGTATCCCAGAGGTATGTAATGAAGTTGTAAGTAAACAGCATTTTAGTTATTAGGAATAGCTGGTGGGTGGGGGTGGAATATGGAAAATATTATTTTTCTTGACAAAAACTATTTACATGTTTGAATTTTTTAAAACTTGATCACTGATAGCCACTGTGTTGTTTGAGCCCTGATATTAACATTGTAAATTAGAAACAGAAACATTAAATAACCTGTTATTTATGTTTAGAAGGTATTTCTACATTGACAGTGGATGTATAGAAAGGGAAGTGACTGCTTAGCAATAAAAATAATTTTATATTTCTGTGTAACAGCATCTTAAGCTATACTCCTGACAGTAGCCTATACTGCCCTTAGCAGACCTATTAACTTTTTGTGCATGAGAAGATTGTGGGACTAAGGTGACAATATGTTGTTATTCTTAAGGGACAACCCCCTGAGCTCATGCTCACCAGGGCAGAGCGAGGCAAGTCAGCCCAGAACGGAGCTGTGTCTGCAGCAGCAGCACTCCAGAATTCGACTGGAGACCAGAATGGTCAGTTCCAGCACTGCTGCTCCCCTGTAGGCTGTAAGATGTTTAAGAGGAAGCAGGAGAGTGGCAGCTAAGAGGGAGTTCAAAACATGTCCAAAAAGTCTTAGTAGACAAAAAAGCAGCAGAAAAAAAGAGCAGGAGTAAATTAATCTTCCTGAAGTATATTACATAAGGGGAAATGCCTGCTAGTCGTTATTTGCTGTAACAACCCAAGACAAATGAGCAGCCAGTGTGTTAGTTCTGATGAAGGACATGCAAGAAAGACAATGGCTTTCCATTTTTAAGTTAATCAGTACCCAAGTGATGTATTTCCGAAAAATAATAAAATGGATTAATCAGGAGCTAGGGGAAAGAAGAGGGCAGACATTTTATTTCCACCACGTGTAGATGAAATATACATAACATAATAAAGGACTGCTGTCGACTATCTGCAGGAAGAGCACCTGGAAGATTAAAGCTGTGGACATAACATTAACAAAGTACAGACCACACTGAATTAATGAGCACTGGAGATAGACATTCAGTGGAGTCTTAATTTATTTTCCTTTTCTAGCTCATCCTTTAAGAAAATGACAGTGTCTTCTTATCGATTTTACACTCAGAGATCAATCAGAATTGCCCTGACTCAGACAAAATTTACAGCACTCCCTGACACTGCCTCGAGCATCTGGACCTAAACAGACATTACAAGGAAGCAATAGATCATGTTTGTATGTAGAGCTTGACATGCTTAAAAATAAGCTAATCTGTAGTGGAATTTCCTTCTTTTTGACAAGTTGTTCTGCCCAGCTCTTCGGCCCCTTGTTATGAATTTCTCTCCTAGCTAGTATTAATTATAACATGCACATAGGATTCATGTATTTAGACCCTGAGGGAGGTCATCTGCTCTGCAGTTTCAGATAAAATATAAACTAACAGAGCACTCCTACTTAAACAATGCGAAATGTCACTCTGATGCACTCCATAAAAAAACCTAGAGGTGTTCCGTCAAGAGCTATGATCAATTCTGACAAGCCAACAATATCAGAGCTAAATGATGGGCCTCCACATTCCCAAAGAGCCCTCCGTGGAAATTGCTGTATCCGGAAGCTCTTTTGTGCAGGTAACTAGCTGTATTAAGTGCAATAATTACAGAAAAGACACGGGCTGGGATGCTTAGGCTGTGGTTGGCTAAGGTAACTTACTGCTGCACTACAATTCATCTTCTACCTAGGGATTGCCTCCCAGCTGACTTTTTATGCTAAAGGAAGAGAGGTCTCTTCTACGCTACAGACCTCAAATCCAGACAGCCCCTTCTGGGCTCAAAGGAGACCCTTGTTACAAAATATTTGCTGCATTTCACTTGAAGGAAAGTATCAAGACCAGAGTTGAGAAAGAACTAGCATGTATCTGAAAATGACTGAGGATCAGCAGGTTTTTCTAAATTTAAGTCTGTCATTTCCTTCAGGTGATTTATTGGTAACTTCAGTACCTATAAGAAGCACTGAGAGACCAAGTACTAAAATATTTAGGGAATGCCCCAAAACCAGCATATTTTTGGGGGTCTCTGTTGTTTTCTCTTTGATTTTTGAACATCTGACAAAAGAGAGGGTGGGAAGGAAGACAGTTCCCTTTAAATATTACATATTTTCAATGTATATCAGAATCCTCCACTCCCTTTGGGTTTTGGGAAGTTCAGCATATCACAAGGTTCAACCACTTATAATTAGTATTAATGTATTAACTGGGATGCTGGACATTACTGCAGAAAACATTCCTCTCTCTTGGATCAAGCCTGAGTCACAGCCTACAATTTCAATACTTTGAACTGCTCTTATTCCATCCTGGTTCATTAAGGGTCCTGCTCGCATTTCACTAATAAGCAAAAAAATGTATAAACTCTTCTTATTTGTGCAAGCAGAACATCTTTAGCCAAAGAACACAAAGAATAACTTTACAAACACTCATCGTAGCAGAGAATTCTGCTGTTTCCCCATGTCCTAATTCTTCATGCTAGTGGAAATAAAAGCATGTAATTTTTGGACTTGAAACAAGGTTCAAGAAACAAAACTGATACCAAATTGTTAGCAAGATAAAATGATAGCTGACTAGCAATCAAAACTCTGATACACAGAAATATGACAACATGCAGAAAATCAAATGTTACATGGTTTATTTATGACACCTCAGTATGATTTGCCCTCAAGTACTATGAGAGTAAATTGCTACAGTTTCAAAAACCAGTATGACGAACACTGATTTATTTTACATTTTTTCCTTTCCCTTAATTTGCGATTGTCTGACACACTAGGGACAATCCTCAAGAAATTAGAAAAGTATCCTCTTGTGAGGGATATTGCACTTATTTTCCTTGCAGGTGTCTCTTTCCCTGATACTGTCTCTGCCTCTTTTAGCCTCTGGTTTTCCTCTTTTATGGGATAGTCCTATGCTACTTGAGCACTTGGCTGCTCTCAGCATAATCTTGAAAAGAAATCAGTATTTTCTCCCAGAATGAGGATAGAGATGGGTTCTAATTTAAGTCATTTTTTTCACTTTTGTGTTCATAGACACTAACATGGACATTTGATATGACCAGCAGATTACCTTACAGAAATGAACACTGAACTGGCCTGGTCTTTCCAGAGACGACAAGCTCTGACTAAAACCAAGAGCTTGTTTTTTATTACAGAAAAAATATTACTGAATAACTCTGCCAAAAAAGTCTGGGTTGAGGTTAAACGTTTCAAATACAACTAGTAATCTCAGAGGTGTCTGCTTCTGCCAAACTAATCTGAAATCTCTTCAAGGAAGCTAATCTCAAACAACATTGAATATGAATGTGGACTGTTTAAAGATACTGTAAATTGTCCAGAGCACAAGTCTCCCACTGGGTCTCAGGGTTCAGTTCCTGCCTCTGACTCTACTTCAGACTTGTTAGCATGTCATTGCTTAATTTTGAGCTAAAAAATTACCTGTCTGAGCTGACCTTCCTCAGCAACCTGTGGAGAGGAATGCTGGACTCTGGAAGGCAACTCACCCCAACCCTGCTTCTGGCCTTCTAGACCAATTCATCCCTTGCTAAAGGCAGTTGTTCAGCTTACAGCCTGTGCAATAGGAATGATGAGAGGTCTGTCCTGGCAGACATGCAAGGAGCAGAGCTCTCTGGTCATGCAGTGCTCCTACAGCCTGAGTCAGGTGAGGGAAATGTATTCACCAGATTCCAGCCTCACAGGTTTTTTTACATCTCTGTATCCAAGATTCATAGGTACAAGCTGGGACAGCAAAGGAAACCATAAAGATTTCATCTGTTGCTGAAAGGTTCACTTTCACAGCTAGTTATAAAATTTATAATCATTTGCATTTCTAGTGACATCCTCCTAAGCAGCAGATGACATTCTTCATGAAGTTTTAAAACCATATTCGCTATATAGAAAACCTACTGTACCCTTCTCCCTTTAGAGATAAAATATTTGGTAATTGTTGCTACTTTCTTTCATATTTTTTGTATGTTTTTCAAGTTGATCTAATTTCCCAAAGTAAAATCTTTTTACCTTAGCATTTAAAGAAGTGTATTATTGGGAAAGCATCATATATGCTTGGTCAAGAACAAAGCATCATATATGCTGTACAACTTGGTCAAGATTTTATACACCTTCTAAATTTCTCACACAGTAATACAGCTCACTGTTTTTTTGTAAACTGATGGTGCTCAAGGAAGGAATAACAAAGATGCAATGCAATTCAATACTTCATAAAATTTAAATACTGCTAAATACAATAAGGTCCTGAGGGAAATAATAGTTACTGCTTATGTAAAACACACAATGGAAATGTTTAACTTTCAATGTACACATAATCTGTGTCAGAATCTCTTCACTATTAAAGGGGAAAATAGATCATACCTTCTCATATCTTCTCATACCAGGTAGAACCCTGTGTGTTTGCACTAGTCACACAATGAATAACAGATGGCATTGCTGTTGCTGTGCTCTCTTGGGTGTTCTGCCAGGCAAGCGACTGTCATTTCAGTTTACAGTTCAAATGCAACAACAGGCCTCAGGTGGAGGGAATGTGCAGCTATTCATCAAAACTTTTCCTTAATATCCCTGTGAATTTCACCTGCCACTTGCAAAAAATGAATATTTCTGGCTGAGTTGCAATAAGTGCAGCATCACACACATCCTATTCCATACACCTGAACTAGCTGTAGAACACATCACACAAGATACATCACATCAACCAGACCAAAATATAGAAAATTCTGGAAATTATCTCAGTATTTGCTCATTCTAGAGAAATCACAGCATCCCCAAAGCACAAGGTCAGAGACAGAAGCACTGGAGTAGTTTCCCACGAAGCCTATTGTACTTTCAAGAAAGGTCACAGCTCACCAGGAGCTCGCCATGCCCTGCAGCAACTGCTCAACAAGGGGGGAAGAGACCTCAAATCACCAGCCTTTCAGACCAGGGCCCTAATCACCACTACTGCTGGGATTGTTTGCTAAGTACATCATGTAGATTTCCACTACAATTCCCATTAAATTCCAGGAATTCTTGTTCCTTAACTTTCTTTTTTTTTGTCCAGAAGTAAAGGAACATATGCACTCCTTTGCAATTCAAAAGCCAGGAAAATCATTCAAGGGAAATTACACCATGTTTAAAAAATGTATACTTACATCTATTGACCTCCTATAATCTCCTTGCTGAAATGTAGTTTCAGTTACCAAGATATATTTAGTGTAAATTCATTGAAATAATGAAGCTCAGTTTCTGAGATCCTGAGGGCATGTGTAGGCAAAATTACAGTCAATCTATAAAACCACAATGCAAAACCACAAAGAAATTAAAATACATTACTAGCTTCTTGAATAATTCGAGAGTTCTGAATAAAGATATTCAATACTCTCTCTTATGAAGAGGGGTGCTGCAGGTGGGTTAAGAAAGCAAAATCATCATGGTTAAACACTTAGTAATACCAATGTTAATACGTGTTAATGGTAGGAATAGAAAATTCCTGATGAATTTTGGAGGGGTCTGTGTTCCATCAGACTGATCTGCTCTGACCTGGACCTGCTCCTCTGAAACTGTGAGCACAACAAGGTTGTTGCCCACTCACCTGTAGTGGGTTGTAAACAAACTATGTATCAACATGAATATTTATAAATCTGAGCAAAATATTTACAACCTGAATATGGGCAATTAATTTAGCACTGCTAAAACTGAACCATAAAAATAATAATAACAAACTTCCAGGAATTTCAGGAATTAGTAGATGTCAGATTAATCACAGCATTTTTTTATTTTGAAATAGAAACTTTCATGCAACAGAAGAAATATTACTTCCTTACTACATCTAATTTATGCACTGAAAGGGCTGAGAAGCCTTTATCCAGCATGGCTGCTCCAGCTCACGCGATACTTCCCCTTTAAAAGCATGAATATTTGCATTGACAGAACCTGTGGCAACTCCCTAAAGAGTACTATAAGGTCAGAAGACTTTACTGAAAGAATATTTAGGACTTTGCAGAGCACCACTCAAAGAAACAGATATTCTTATGACTGGGGACACAGATGAAGTGGCCTTGGTGGTTTGCACAATCAAAGAGAAATGTCTACCTTTCTTCCTGTAGACTCACACTGCAGCAAAAAGGAAGGTACTATGGCCAGGAAGTAGAAAGGCAGAGAATCAAAAATTAATTTCTTGGTTTCCCAACTCTTTGTAAATCTGCTCACCTAACAACCATAATCTGTTCATCATTTATGCACAGAACCTGAAGAGCAATCAGTAACACCAGAATCTGAAGCACAGAAAGCACCTTTTTAAAAATATCGCCAAGGACCAAAATGTCCTAAATACTTCAGGTTTTACTCAGATGTGTAGATTTTCTTCCAGTCTTCTTCTGTGCTAAACTAATTGTGCTAAACTGGGCACCTCTGGATGNTCTGAAGCACAGAAAGCACCTTTTAAAAAATGTCACCAAGGACCAAAATGTCCTAGATACTTCAGGTCTTACTCAAATGTGTACATTTTCTTCCAGTCTTCTTCCAATTGTGCTAAACTGGGCACCTCTGGATGTATTCCTGCAACTTTATTTTGATCAAAGATACCTCTTTCCCACTCAGGTAGTGAAGAGGTTCAAAGGTATCCAGTCACATCTTACAGGGGAGGAACCTCAAGAAAATATTTGGGAAATGGTTGCAAATCACCTGGTTTGAAAACCAAACTTGGTCAAAATCACACATAGTAATATGCCACTTCTAGAAATCTGAAAGCAGCAAAAAAATCAGGCAGCTTCTGACCCTGGATTACAACTGTCATGCCTCAGTAGGAATGTGGTGGAAGTGAATGCAAGCAGGAACTGAGTCCTAGATGGAATAGAAGGTGGGGGGACCCAAACAGCAGCCACATCTAAATGGAAACCTCATAGAATCAGCTCCCAGGCTGTGGCTGCTTTAAGCAGGCCAACCCCGAAAAGACTCATGCAAAAGTCCATGTACAAAGGACAGGTGTACAATTATATGGGTAGGTTAACTGCAGTAAGAATTAATTTCAAAATGGCCTGTTAAGGACAACATCATATTGTTAAAGCATTTCTAAAATATGCCTGATTCTATTTCTAAGCAAAACATAATATATTTAGGTATTTAATTTGCTTTCTTGACTCCCACTGCTATAACTGCAAGACTGGAATGAGTAGGTGTTCCAATACTCTGAATTTTAGACACTGTTGCAGACCTGAGGCAAATTTGGGCACACAGGGATGGGAAACAATCCAGCTCAAAGAATCAGAGTTTGTGATTTGTCCAGACAACTGCACAGTTCATAATTTAATCTGTTTAGCATGCCAAGTCTCTTACCGCTTTAGTTAAGCCAAGAAATAAAATTCTTTCTTAAGTAAGGTAAAAAAAAAAAAAAAGGAGTAGTGAGAAACAATTGTGTCCATCAGTTTGGTCATGACGAGCATGAGAGGTTGCCTGGTCCAGGACAGCAAAATTCTCCTGCTTCCTTCCATGGAAGGGAATATCACCAGACAGCATCTTGCAGACACTGAGTTGTCAACACAAATACAGGGATTTTTCTTGTCTTTCCCTTTCCTTTGAAGGTTTATAAACCTATTTGAATAGATGAATAGAAAATTACAGGAAAAAATAAATAGGAATAAATTTAAAAAACTGTAGGGAAAAAAAGGAGTTTTTAATATTGCTTTTGAGAAAGCAATATTAATATTTACTGCAGAAACTACAAGTACTCTGTGTAAGCACAGTTTTGGTTGGGTTTTTTCTTTTTTTGTTTGCTTTACAAATTATTGTATTTTTCTTTTGTTTTATTTTCTAGGTTAGAAAACAAAACTTTAATTTTCAGGCATAGCTGTTGCACCATAGCAGACTGAACTCACAGATACCTGCAAAAACCCTACTAAATACTGTTAACTAGATCAATGTTACCTTTCCAGCGGTAGAACTTTGTAACACTGAGTTTGTGAGGGGCCTCAAATGCAAAAGTGTGGGCAATGGTGGTTCCTGTCAGATTTAAAGGTAGGAATGCAATTGTAAAGTAGTTACAGATACCAAAAGGAGAAGTCATAGCAGGCTAATGCGATAACTTACTGTACCATCCGATGAGTAGGAATACTAAAATTTCTGTATTAAAATGGTATTAGTGGTATATTAGGCTAACATGATATGACAAAAAAATTGCAAACAAAATACTATAATTTAGTCTAGGGCATAAATGTGAGGGAATAAAACCAAATATTGTCATAGAGAAACACCCTCTTCATTTAGAAAAACATGTGGAAATTTTGTGATAGAGTTTGCTGTCGTGTCATACTGATAAAGTTCAGGAGAGATTACATATTGCTATGTGAATTGTAAATTAGTACAAATGATATCTTATATCCACATATCATTTTTACTCCAAGGGATATCAAAGACCTTTGTAAACTTAAAGAGACATACAAAGCAATGCGTCCATGCTTTCATCAGTCTCTAACCTGCAGCTGAATAGATTTCCCAATCATCCCCAAGTTTTTGATTAACCAAAGTTTTATCCAGAATTTTTGGAGTGGTTGTCTTTTTGAACATTAAGCTGTTCTTAGGAAAATAAAGTCCATGCAGGCTCTGTATCAAACAGATTTAGAAGAAGCTTCCATTTGCATGAAATAACTTGTAAATGCATATCCATGTGAAAAAAAACCACAAACCAACCCATACTCATTTATAAAAAATAGCATACAGATACTCTCTGTCATGCTGGGGTACAATCTTGCTCTGAATACAATAATCATAGAATCATAGCACTGGTTTGGGTTGGAAGAGATCTTAAAATCAGATAGCTCACACCTGCCCCCTCCAAGGGCAGGGACACCTTTCACTAGACCAAGTTGCTCAGAGCCCCACCCAACATGGTCTTGAACACTTCCAGGAATGGGGCATTCATTGCTTCTCAGGGCAACCTGTGCCAGTGCCTCACCATCTTCACAGTGAAGAATTTTGTTCTAGTAACATTATTTAGACACAAGAAAAATTCTGAATACAAGTTGTTGTTTGGCTCTTGTCACCTACACACAGTTCAAACTTCAATGATGTGCCCACTCACTTTTTTGAGAGGTGAAAGACCAAGGTCAGGAACACTTCCAGACCAGTTTCTGGTAAAGTCAACTTAGAAACATTCATCACAGAGCCCATGCTGCCAAATTTCCACTCATTGTCAGGAAACCTGAAAAACAGGAAGTACTTATTATATACATACACCAAAAAAATGGATTAATTTCATCAGGCCTTCATTTGTAAGCTCATCAAGGCTTAATGACATTCCACCAAAGAATGTCTAAAGACATATTAGTATGTATTCCTCCTGAATGCATTTATATGCCTTTACTTTCCAAGCCTCAAGGATCTCTGTAGCTTTCAAACCAGAAGCAAAATTCTGTCCCCTAATTTTACAATTATTTTATGATATTTATGTACAATAAAGGAGACTAAGTAACCAGCAATATCTGTCTATAGGATTAAAAATCCTATTGACAACATTCACAACATACCAGTGCAGCAGGGCAGTGGTTCCTGGTAGTTCAGCAACGAATGTATTAATTTAAAATTTTATTCAGGATAACAGTGTGGTCACAGATCACAATACGAACTTGCAGTGACTATGTTAACATTATCCCATTTATACCATTGAAGGAAAAGAGTCAACACTGAATTCAATGCAACAACTAAGCCTTAAAGAACATTTTCAACAAAGAACTAACAGGGAACTGTGGACGCAGTACTTCCTTATTTCTGTTCATCTCCTTTACACTGTTGGGAATTTTCCATTTTACGATGGAAAATGAGTTCATTTTGTATCATGAAACATTTTCAGCCACACAGATCATGTTTCACCATCAATGCAAAATGTCTACAGCAAGCCCCTTGAATTTTCTGTCATTTTTTATATGCCCATGGTAATTCTCAAAACCCTTCAACACATTCCTCATTGTGCTTCCCACTGAATTAGCTATCACTTTTGTTGTTTTGCTGCTTTACTGAACATACACTGCCCCATCAAAAAGCCATGACCTCCCTTTGCAGTTGCACTCTTCTCACTGTACCAAGTTAAAAGTCCTTCCTCACCTTTGGGCTCCATCAGTGCCAGCTTTCTTCAGCTACTGATTTGCTTCTGTGCATCAGTAATACCAGGTTTGAATGTCCACTTATTCACTGCTGCCACATCATGGAGCTGCTTTCTGAAGAACAGAACTCTATTCTGGTGTGAAGCCATCATCCTTGCTGCAGGCATTTAGGCCCACAGGATGCTCACAGAGTAAATTGAGGGATAACAAGCTGTACTTGACAATTTGTGTGTTCTATAAACACATATATGGGAAAAAGTTCTAAATATTTTATTCCTGGATTTCTCTCTTTCAGTCATTTCCCCCACCCAAGCTTTTGTGATTAAGAAAGACCCCTCAATTTTATATTAGGGTAATCTGCGTTGCTGAGTTCTTATGCTCTACAAAGGGGGAAGTATGGATATCTTCCTTTCTCTCTTCCCACAAAAAATATAAGTAAATTAGAGCTGGGAGAATATCTGTGCATGTGCAAACACACTCTGTGCTCACAAGCAATGAATGACATACTTGAGATCAATAGTATTGCATCCTGGTTTACAGGCTATGGGAACAAAACAGAAACTCAAATGTGTAAGTTACTTCAGCCATTTTTTAAAGTAGAGAAAATAAAGTGTTTCCACTGCTTTGAAATAGAATCACACTGCCATGCTGTAGATTTCAGTGATGTTTTCCTCTTACAAATTAAAAAAAAAAATCTATACAATTGGGAAAAGACTTGCTTGACTGAAGATCACAGCTGTAAATAAATCACTGAACCACAACAAAAATACTAAAATCATCAGAAACCTTGACCAGAAGATTTTTTTTTTAATTGGCAAAAGAACAAAGAACAAAGAGTAAAATAAATCCTTTCAAATTTTTGTCATTGCAACAGAATTCTTAACTGTAGGGGGTAGAATGATGCATCCATTTGCACTTACAGTGCCATATTAGGGAATGAGTAAATTACTTGTAGAGCCCTTTCTGTGTCGCCACTTATGAGTAACGATATAATTCCCTAAATCCCATAAATAAATACACAAAGTAAGCTCCTGGAATACTGTATTTTTTTAAATCTTGTATTACAAAAAATAAATGAGAATGGTCATTTTTATAGAATTCATTTTTTTTGTCTGTACAGGAACACATTCAAACATTTGCATCCTATTATAGCAGAAACCAAAACCAAACTAGATAATATGCACCTTGCGAAATGTGTTCTTTCTCTATCTCTGTATTTACTAGACAAATAGCTGCAATCCCTGTTCTAGTGGAAGGAAATAGTAACATTTACCTTTATTTATACTGCCCGCAATATTTCAAAATATTTTATGCCTAAATGTCTGGAAAAGCTAAGACTCTTTAAAAATACATTTTGTAAAGTTATGGTGATTTGAATTATAGCAGCTAAGATTTCGTATATTTATTTCCATGTCTTAAAAAGGAATCTCATATTATTAGTGAAGATAATGTATGTGTCAAAAAAGAGGCATCAAAACCACTTCCTGTGCACTTGACAGGGTGACAAAATATTTCTCCTATCCTTTCCTAATTGAGCTGCTGTACAAAGGGAGACATTATGATAATATTAATAATAGTTACATGGATATTTGTAGGTACTGTGTAACCCTTCAGTCCATTTTCCCAGACAATGGTGACTACAAAAAGGCTTCAAAATAGAACATCACACAATATGAATGCCACTTTTTTCTATCTTACATTTTAAAAACATCATTGAAATCAGAAAGTTCATTTACAAAGGACTGGCAGTTGCAATCACAGCAATAATGTAGTGCTGAGAAAAAAAGGGTAATTGGTTTGGTAAAGATCGCTTTCCATTACACCATAAAGCACTACACAATAGGAAAGGTCGCCAATTAAGCAATCATGAATACCAAGTACTGAAGCTGATGAAAATAGGGCAGTGGTTTAAATAGATTTGCAAGCAATTTACCTTTTCACAATGTTGGCAATCTGATGCAATTTGCTTGCAATTTTGTCTGCTTTCAGTAGCACTCGAAGCTGACACTACACAGACCAAATGGCAAAGAGGCCTGCATAGAAAATGTAAAACTATCTTGGCTGCATCAGGGAACCAGAATGGTGGTTCATCAGGAAAATTACAACAATTAACATAAGTGCTGCAAAAATCAACACTTTAAATGTCACACTCACTAGTCTGTCCAAAGACTGTAAAAGTACCATCTCCATTGCTGGACTAACAGTAAATATGAAGCAATCACCAACAAGCCTTGAGGCTGATGGCTTTACAATTGATGTGACATTCTCTGAGTGATAAAATAGCCTTTCGTTTTACAAAAGTAAGTATTTTTCTTTTTCAGATTTAACCTGGATTATGTCAACCCAAAACTTATATTTAATGTTTTTTTCAACTTTTCTCCAACAAAACTTTTTCGAACTTGGGAGTGCTCTTTACTTATTTTGATATTCTAAAAAACTTTATGTTTCAGGGAATTGGATCCAAACTGATACAACTCAAATATCGATCCATTCTTTTTCAATGTAAATTATACTCAAGATTTATATCAAAATGTGTTCACTGCATGAGATGATGCATTTTTGATTAGGGCTTGGTTTATAGTTTAGGGAAGGGAGCCCCAAAAGGTAACTGTAGGTATTCCCTCAGGTTTTTGGTGCAGAACACAGAATACCTTTACACATCTCTATCAATGTAAGCCCAACAAACGTGAAAGATTACTTTTGAAGTAATTGATATCCCATGTAATGGCTCCCATGTTAAAGACAGATATAAATTTGTCAATTTGTAATGGAGAATTGACTTATGGTGTATATTTAATGATTTATTCCTTTTTAGCAGACTGCAGCACCAAATAAAACAGCAGTTCTCTCTCTGAGATCAAACAGGAGAATAACAACTTTTTCTGTGACATCACATCCTGAAAATAATGGATCTCCTTTGTCAGATTTTTGATTAGAAGACCCATTTATGGTCTGATTCAAAATATAGTTAGGCCAGTGGAAGTTCAGACATCTAGGACCTTGTCATTCTGAAAATTAGCAAGATTCAGAGAACCTGAACATTTTAATCTTTTATTCCCCCCCCAGTCCCCCCCACCCCAGGGCTTAACAAATGCTGATGGCTCAAGTGGTGTTAGCTCCTGAAGTCATGTTTTTCACATCATACATGCAGTCATGAATGGCTGATCCTATGAACTGCCCTTGGGCATTGCTGTTCCACTGACAGGACCATTACCATGCTGCATCCTGAGCTGTAGTAGATCCATTAACTATACAGTTTATATTCATTTAAATGACTGGTCTTGACCAGTACCACTCACTTGATAAGGATTGATAGCTCCAGAAAATTGATAAGAAAGCATTTCACAGCATCTTCAGTGGTGTGACACCTCCAGTGAGCAATGGTCACCAATCTTTTGTTGCCTGTATCCAAAGGAAGAGAAGAACCATGTGAAGTTCTGAATGGTATTAGATACTTGGTTTAATTACACAAGTGCAAACGTTAGGCAAGCAATGTGAGAGATACCGGCTTTTCCTTTGATGTGTTTCAAATGCCCCACCAGACATCTGCCAGATTTTTTACTACAATTTTACTAGTATTTTGACCAGAAGAAAGCAGATTAAGTACTGCAGTCAAAAATGCATGCAAACACATTGATTTCTAATAATACAGAAAATAAGTAACAGATTAGGACAACAGAATAAATACATTTTTCAACTACTCAAAGGGTTCTGCTGCTATTCCAAATGCCTTTCAGCTGAATCTTCTTTTTACAGGCTTCCATCAATGCCAATCCCTCACCAAGGCTGCAGATACTATTAGTAGTTCTAAAGCAGTTTCATTTTAATCCATTGCTACTTTGAGGTGAGAATCCTCTAAGTTAATTTCAGCTCCCATTCTTTTAATTTCCTATTTGTTTACCTTTTACAATATTCTCCTTTACCAGCTTAGTCTCATGCATGCAATGTGGCAGTAACAAGGCATATGACAATCAATCTCAGCACTTTCCTTTTTGCACTTCTGTCTTTCTTGTATCTCAGCATCCTAACTTCAAAAACTTTGTTCAACACACTTCATTGCCAAATCTGTTACACTAAGGGCAATAAAGTGTCACTTCCAGCTAAAGGAATGCTACTGGGAGGGAAATCCTAACTGTAGTTAGTATCTGAATATAAATTGTACCTTCATTACTCTTTCATCTGCTGCTTTACCATCCCTGGCTGGCTGGTACTTGCTCACATTATCACATTTATTTGTCTGCCTTTCTAATGTACATCACAGTTATCAGTTGGATTGTTGCTTTTGAATTACAGCATGTTCTTTTCTAATGCTTCAACAGGACAGCAATGCTGACCACCACAAGCATAAATGCAAATTTTGCAAAGCAACTTCTCCTTTTTTAGCTACAAATTGAAAAGTTGAAACACTTACAACCAACTTTACCTGCATCTCGGTTATGCTCAGAAACTTCCTTTAATACCTGTTCTTACAGACACCATTTGATGTGAATGTCAATGTTTTGTAATAATTGAAAGATCAGTGAGATCCCACTGTGGCAATATTTGAAGTAGCACATGAAACAAATACCTGGAGCCCATTTTAAACTGACATAAGCTGAAGTATAGAGGTGATTCTCACATCTTTTACAGCCCTCCATTCATAATTATCTGTGCTCTATCTGATCTCTTCTGGGGCTCTGAGACAAACCAAGAAGGGAGAGACAAGAGATCTATAATACCAGTAAACTCAGGAATTAAGCTGAAGGGCTCCACACCAATTCTTTTGGTGGAAAGCAGCAGAGATATTTCTTTTATTTCCAGAGGATACAAGAATGAGAGGTGATGACACACTTCTGCCCCACAGGAATGGCCAGTTAGAAATTATGCAACTCTGAATTTTCACCTTTCAGTCCCTTGAGTAAAGAAGATAATTCCTTTTACAATATTTTTAAATAATCCTTATGGACCAGTTTCTAGTCAGGTAACAATCTAAAAATTCACAATTGAAATTAAAGGAGTTTATCCTAATCTGAAATTACACAAATGAGAATAAATTGCTCTGCCACTAATCAATCTATTACACTTCTTAATACTTTGTTGTTTCATGCCTGAAAACATTTAGGAATGAAGAAAACCAAGATCTTTGACTGAGGACTAAACTAAGCTTTGGAAATTGTGAACTGAAAAAGCCAAAGAAATTATTTTAACAAATAAGAGTTTCTCAGTTTGGCTTTAATCCTTGCTGTTGGGACACAGGGAAAAGTCAGTAATGAAAACACAATTTGTTTTCATTGAATAGGACTAGGTTATTAATCAAAGTTAAGCCTGGGGACCTTCTTTAATAGAGTCACAAAAATTTGTCTGAGGATTTGCTTTTTTGTATTTGGGTGATACCCATGCATAAAATAAAGGACTGCTGCATAAAATAAAGAGACTTAGTATCCTTAATGAATATTTTTACCATTAATAGTTATAAGATCTCTGTATCTATACAAAATAAAGCATCACTAAAAACAAATTAACAAACTCCTGCAAATATTGTAAAAATTGTTGGAACCCCAAGCTAAAGGATGTCCAACTAGGATGGAACTTTAAATACATATATGCATATATGTACACACTATATGAGATGTATTGTGTCTATACTTGTTCCAGCAAACAGATGCTGAAATATCAATAGCAGGGAATGCTGTTTTCAGGAGATTTCTTCAATTCTTTGCCACATTTCATATTCAACCCAAAATATCCTTATTTAAAAGATGATCATCTAAAAAAAAAAAAAAAAAGACAAAATTTTCAGCCCATTATTAATTTTCTTTCAGTCACCCCAAAGTGTTTGCTTTAGCAGAATGAAAAGTCTTCATATTTAGTGAGTGGATTAGGATTAGAAAAATATATAGACCTCAGCCCGACTGCTAGGACTGCTTTATGTCAGTTTGTAAGTTTTGTGGGAATAAAAAAATTGCACAGATGGGACTATAACTGACCATAACCTGCTCCATTGTATTTCCAACAATCTCTAATTACAGCAACACACCAGAGGAAAAGATTTGAAAGGGCAGGTGATGGGATAGGAGAGAAACCTGTTTGACTTAAACAGCACAGGATCCCTCACCATCAGGGCTGATGTACATCAGCCTGACAGCTAATTAGGGTAGACATGAATTTTTCCAATGTAACAGATGTTCGCTAATCAGGCCAGATTTGGAGCCCTTGCGCCAGCAACATTTCATGCACAATTTAACTATCTAAAAGGAATAAACTACTTAATGCATTGTACTGGAGGCACAGCTGTTTCACAATCAGAAAATTTGCTGTCAAAGATGTTCTCTTTAAAACTGACATGTTTTTATATAACTCTGATGGGGTGTTTATAATGTATTAATAGTTGTCAGTAAGAGCTGCTGTCATCATCAAGAAGTAAAATATTTCTGAAGGTATATTAAAATGAACAGACTCCTTTCTCTTTCCAAAATCTATTTAGATAATTTACTTTGAATGTGGCCTGTTTAATTCGAAATGTACTTTAAACAAAAGGCTTAACATGTATCTTTCAAGTTACATCAATAACAAAATATACAAATCTATCTTCTGACTTGGGAGAAAAGCTGAAATATCTTTTAGCTATAGTGTAAATTTATTTTATTTGCAAGAAATTCATAAACATAAAATATGCTATGCTAAAATGACAGGAATGGTCTCCCTTCTCTATAAGAAATAAATCACATGATAGAAAAGTGAGATGTAAAGTATCCATGGGTTATATGGATTCATATGGACCATTACTTAGGAGGCCGAGGAAAGGGTAGATGGGATTTTTATTCTTGCATGTGAATTTCACAGACCAGATCGGGAGGTAAACGAGAGGTTCCAAGTCAATTTGCTGAAAGTTAAGGGTCTTGCATTTTGGGTCTAAATTTGAGATACAATATCATCATCTGACTAATACAGTTTCTTTTAACAGCCTAGTCTTTGAAGTTTTCTGGCAGTTTTTTAACCATGAGAAAAAGCAAGTGATGCAACATTTTATAGACTCTAGAAAAGTTTTGACAAGTGTTGCATAATCTGTAAATTCTAACAGTATGAGATGGAGCACAGAACTGGAAAGAATCTGCTGTCCTTGTGATAATGGCATCTAAACACTGCACACATGCAGTTCCCAGTGAAGTGAGTTGGGTTTGAAGGTCATAAGATACCAAAGCTAACAAGCCTGGCACAGATGCCTGTGGCTATAAATGTGTAAAACCCAGCACTGCTGTCTTTTAACACTCATAAAGGACAAAGTCTGAAGCCTGTTCTCATGAATCTGGGCTCTATTTGCAACCTAACCTTTAATAAGTAATACAGATGGAGTTAGAATACAAGTGAACAACGGACAACAGAGTCTGGTTCTTTAGAGACAAGACTGAGGCAAAGGATCATCCTTCCCCGGGTCCTCAAGTCCAAAGTTTGAATGAATGATGCCATTCTTACCACCCTTGTTCTGGAAATCTGGCTGTATTTTGGTGAATCAGAAATTGGGTCAAGGAATTTGGCCAAAGATAATAAGTCCTCTGTTTAAAAAAAAAAATAAAATAAAAAGAAGAATAAAAAGATAGTTAATGTGACTTTTAGATGGAAAGTTGCTGAAAAAAAAGAGATGTTAAGAGCTTCTAAGAGTCAGAGAAAAGTAACCTTAAATAATCAGCAGGTATTGATTGTGCCAAGATACTAGGATTGATAAGGACATTCTGTGAAGAGGAAATGTCCAAATAGTCAAGCACAATTTTGAGAGCTTTCACAAACATAAACAGAGACAGAAATTAACATGGATACAAAATTAATGACTCCAAATGAATGAGGATTCAGCAAGATTATTGCTAATAATTTCTTTTTAAAAAGACAGTTACTATATAAAAGAAATCCTTTTACAAATAATAGTAACAATAAAGAGGTTGAAATAAATTATTTGTGAAATTCTGAAACTTTTAAACCACCTAAAAGACACTAAATATCCTTTGCAATAACGAGAATTTTCTTCTCAATAAAGACCAGATGGTTTGGGGTTTTAAGGACACCTACAGGAAAAAGAACCAAAATCACCAAAAGGTTGCAGACCAGAAGAGTGATTTGAACAATAAAATGCTAACATCAGTAAAATAATGACCAACAGTGAGAAATGTTATGAAAATTACCAGCTATCCAAAGGATGGGAAACCTTTGACTTTGGTTTATTGAGAGCACCTTATCCTGGGCTTATTTGATTTCCTTTTCAAAAAAGAGAAAATTAAAAAGAGCACTAAGATTTTAATCCTACATATATATATGTTTAGCTCTATTCATTTAAGGAACCCCCTCGACTTCAAGCTAACACACATATGTTTATTGGATGAAGCTGTTGGCAGTGGGACCCAAAGAATGCAGCCAACCTATGTGGATTTCATTATAGACTTGAAGCTGCATCTCACAACCTTGAGTTTAAAAATGGATTGGTATAATCCTGAAGAAGAGGATTTGGTGGGCTGGAAAGAAATTGCAAGGAAAAGGCAGTGCATTGCATTGATGAGAGGTGTTGCAGAAGGTTTACTCATGGGGAGAGAATAGTTTTGTCTTTCTTAACATCTTCAGTAATAATCTGAAAGAAGTAATGATCTTAATGAATTCACTATCATAATGAGCTAACAATGGTAATTTAGGAGGAGCTGAAAGTACCAGTAAGAACAAAGACAAATAATACAAAGGCACCCTGAGAGATTAAAAGCATAGGCAAAAATACTTAACAAAATGAGGTTTAGACTGGAAAGACACAATTCCCAATGCATTTGTTGAAAAACAATCCAAAGCATGAATATTCAATGACAGATTCAGACACTAATTGGCAATGGAAAATGGCTGAAGAGAAAAAACCCAAAAATGCCCCAACAGCATATTTCGTGCTGCCCATGCATCAGCTTCAGAGCATGGGAAGTCAGGAGTCAGCCTTTTCTACATTGCTGATGGACACAAGAGAGGAATCACCCTGGCCCAGGCCTGACAGCCAGTGCAGTATCCTACACCTGACTGTGAACAGTAACATCCCTTTCAAGAAATACTTGGCCTTTATCACAACAATAATAGGAACATAATGGATAACTGTAGGCAGTGAAGGGAGGTGGCTCTTATTCTTCCCTTTATTCATCAGAAACTTTTGAGCACTTTAAAAA
>VWYP01016636.1:4788-61035 GCA_013400435.1 Pycnonotus jocosus | reverse complement strand
ACCAAAAAACCCTCAGCCTTCCAGAACTTAGAGATAGAAAACCAGCTGACAACTTGTAGGCACTATGTTACCAGAAAAGTATTCATGAGATGGTGGGGTATGAAATATGGGGCAGCAACAAAATCATCTGGACATAGAGAAGACTATGTTTCAGGGACAAAAACAAATGTACATTCACTACCACTAAAGGATGACAAAGGTAGCAACAAGATAGAAGTCAGCAACATATCTGATTTTATGGTAACATCTGATCCACTCCTCAGCAGCACCTGTTTTGCTGTTCATTTTCGCCAGCCTCAGATATACCCTCTTTGACTGAAGCCATGAATGGGTCTGTGGACCCTGTGTGAATCCAATTCAGGATGTAAAAATATGAGCTACACTCCTTCCAGTGCTCAGGATAAGGCCAAAATACATCTAACTCTTTCCATCTTCACCCCAGCAAATTCACCACTGGAACAGCAGCTTAAAAGCAGCAGTGCATGTTTGAACCACATCTAAAGCAGATTGGACAAAACCCTAGAATATCTCTGTGTTGTGAGACCTGTCGTCATACTGATCAATAGCATCTAATTGTTACTTAGGTTCACCCATCTGTTTGTAGCCATCTGTTGTTTCTCATCTTATATTTAGGGTGCCCACTGCCTGGGTACAGAGACACCCAAGCTGGCCTCTACAGAAGCCCTGAGGAGTATGTGGGGACAGAGACACCCTGGGAGCCAGAAGAGGTCTGGAAAAGTGAAAGCTGTTTGCTCCCCTCAGCACAAAGCTATGGTAGGGCTGTAGTCATGTGCTGTACTGCTTTTCTAACCACACTGGTGTGCCTCTGTGAAGAGAGTGGCAATTTTTCCATGTCCAGCCTCTGAGATATTCCTCTGTAAATGGAACATATAGGATAAGGGCTGATTAAGGAATTTTTTCATGTGCAGCTCTGTTAAATCTTGGAGCCTGTTACAGCTCATCTTGTCAAACGGTGGTTTAGGAATTGCAGCTTTTTTCAAAGCATGTCTAAGGGTCTAGAATGGCAATGAACACACAGGAGAGCTCATATGCCTGCTCAATGACTGCACAGACTCTGTAGCTAAAATTATTACTGTGAACACAAACACATGCATATGGTTAACATGAACTACAACAGGGAATCGATATTTTGCCATTTCTTTATAGAATCTGTATAGACTTGGAATCCCAAAATAAAACCATTTAAACTCTAACCTACCAATTTCATAATAAAATAAAATTGTAAAAACTAGCTCAAGAAAAGAATTAACAGGACTATGCAGCAAAATTCTCTCACTGCTCAAAACAAACACAGCTCTGCTAGCAAAAACCAAAAATTTAACAAATTATGCAAGACCTCAAAGCCTTTGTGGTCCTTTATCGAGCCAATGTTCCACAACCCTGACCAGAGTTTAGGAAATTGTGTATCTGTCTCTTCCTAGTAACTGATGGAATTTATAATGACAAGGAAATATTTACAAATAATAAAAACCCCAAATATTGTAAAAGAGGTTTCTGAACTGCATGGGAAATGTGAGTTGGGATTCTCCTACAGTGAACTACACAGCAATGTTCTTTCTTCCACAAAAGGAATCAGCCACATGTACAGAGAAATAGAACCAGCTTAGGGTCACACCTTAACTACTTTTAGCCGAGGCAACCTTACTGGCACAAATTCCAATTAGGCCACAATTAGAAGGGCCAAAGCATTATATAGAAAGCTGAGTTCTGGAAAAATGAAAGATGTTTGCTTCTCTCAGTATGAATATGTGGCAGGGCCATACTCTGCTGTTCTGCTTGCCTAACCACACTGGTGTGCTTCTGTGGAGAAAGTGGCAATTTTTCCAAATACAAAAAACAGTCATCCACACACAAAAGACAGTTTCTTGTGTAGAAAATATACAAGAATTGTTTGGAAAAAACTCATGAAGACTGGACCACAAAAATTGAGAAAATAGTCCCAGTTTTGTGAGCCACACACTAGTGGCAGAGATTTCTAGACCCCAGTGAAAATATTTTTGCAATAATTAAAATAGAAAAAGCTTAAAATACAAAAGTTCAACAATATTACAGTTGTAACTTAACATTTTAAAACAGATTCGAACTCAATTTGGGGAATCCAGTCTGCTGCATCAAAAACAATTGGTGTCAAGTTCTTGAAATTCATCAGCATTTAACCAAGGGACAATATTGGATTCTGGGCTCATTCAGATGTCTCAGTCTTTAGCTTTGATTGTGTAGGCTCTCTGTGAAATTTGGAAAATCTGAGTATGTTTTTATACATAACAATGTGTAGAGGAGAGCAGTCAATATATTACTGAGAACATCACGTTGATATTACCAGTGAAAGACAAGATCAAGTAAAATGTCAACGAGAAGCTAACAACCAACAACCATTTTCAAACCCAGAACTTTTTCGTGTGTCCCATGCTTTCTTTTGCCAGTTTGTTTGTTACTTACTGAATCCCTGGAGTGACACTCTTGCTTCAAACACTGTCCCAAGAATATCTGGGGGCTTTTTCCCACTGGGCAGTTCAAACCCAGCATTTTAATATAGTACACAAAAACACTGTCCAGTGTTCAAAATTTTTGATAAAATCACCAGATATAAATATTTCCAGGATAGAAAACATAAGACTAGATTTTACATTTTAGTCTCTAATGCTTCATATGAAAGTGCAAATGCTGTGTTGTCCCCTCACTCCTCCTGAATTGTCCCAGTACAGCAGACCATGAGTTTGCAGTTGTTTTTTTTTCTCTACATCAGTGTTAGAACATGCAGCTACTCAACTATCTGCCTAATGACACCTTATTTTAAGACCAAACTAGTAAAAATATGAGGCACAGAAATTGCAGCAAAGTATATCCAGCTTGGGAGAGAGCTCTGTGGTTAATGTGCTCTGACAGCCTTTGCAAGCCAATAGACTTTCAGTGGAATATGGCTGCAGATCAAGAGTAATCATTTCAGCCCCTTTTCGATTTATGGACAGGGTGAGTAGATAGCTTATTCTAACATTTGGCTTTTTGGGAGCCAAAAAGCTTGTATAAATTAATGGCATGTATAAGTACATACTGCTGCACTGCAATGATGCAAGACAGGAGGCATTCCAGTCTGTTCTTTCAGGAAAAGCTCTGCTCTGCTGCTACTCAGCATAGTAGTGCTTTATTTGCATCCCTGCAAGTTACTCATTGTGTTGCTACTGTTTTATCCTTTTCCTAGCTACTTCTGTTCATGGAAGGTTGTTTTATCTTGTCAGTGTGAGTAAATCTCTCTTTTTATACCATGCATCTCATTTAAAAATCTGGCACAAGAAAAAACAAACAAACAAACAAACAAAAACCACACAAAAACCACCCCAAAACAAAACAAAAAAAACCCCAGACTGAATTAAGTAATTTTATTCACTTATTTGTTATATATCTTGCTTAATCAGCAGGTATTTTATCGACAGGAAGGTGCAATGCCTGGACGGGATCAGTGATAGACTAACAAACACTTATGTCAGCCACTGTGCCTCTCCACCAACCCAGACAAACAACTTCATTTCCAGCTGCTCTTCTCCCTCTGACATCTATTTACCTTTTTGGTCTTGCAGTGCAGTCAGAGTTAGACATCTGAATAAGCAGCTTGCCAAAACTGGGGTGTGTTACTGTGGCTGTACCGAATCTTCGATGTATTTCTCTTACACTGCTCACCATCATCATCATTACTATTAATAGTTATATACAAATGCAACATGGAGTAAATGAGCAGTCCTTTCCAGTGGCTGAGTTTATTGGGAGGAGGAGATGTAAAAAGTCAACATAAATTGGAAGCTGCAGTCTGCCTGGATGGTTCCACCTGGTCTACTCAACAGTGGATGAACTCATGGATCACCACTACTTCTGTAGGTGGGGTTTTTGACTTACTCAGTTTTGGATACTTCATGTCTCAAAGAGACTGCATGCATCTTCAAATCCTGCTGCGATCTGGTCTCAGCTGAACTGACTTCTCTGAGACAACATCACTCTCAGTTCTAGAACTTAAACTCTTCTGGAAACTGTGCCTATTGCAGAGCATCAAACCCTCTGTATTACTTATATCCACTTTTAATTTCCCCCTTACATTTCCAGGTAGCTGAAAACAGATTTAATTGAAAAGAAAAATTAGGCAACTATCCATATGCTGATGACATTTTCATACTGAGTCAAAAGTGCAGGATGTGCTAATTTGATACACAGATGACCAGCAGAGAAAATGATAAAAATCTTACTATTTTTTTCACATGAACAGAAGATTACTGTCCAGTATAGGGAAAATAGGTTTTCCTGTCTGGCCTGACAGCTGCTGTACCTGGAGTTCTGGATCATGACTACATCTGGTCTAAAAAATGTTAAGGATGTGCTTGGAAAATTAAAGATCCCATCTTCTTTACATACAGGTGAGAAAAACATGGACCCAGCTGCTGCCTTTACTACCTCAAGTAGTGAAAGCCAGCAGAAATTCGTAAAAACATCTTATTTGTGCAGAAGTACTCTGCATGCAGAGAAAAAATGTAACCTACATCTCCTCTGGTTTTAGCTATTTTTTGCCTTTTTTTAAATGAAGGACAATAAGTCAATTTTTTATGTTCTAAAATCACAGAGCTCACCACAATCATTTTTTTTTTGTAAAAAAATGACAAAACCTCTTCATAGTAAGTTGGTTTCATGTTGCTTATAACATCTTGTTATTAAAATCTCTTCTTTGTATAGAAACCTACAACATCTTAACTTTTTCCTCAATAGACAGACTTGTTTCTATGAATCTCCTTTGTCACTCTCAAGGAAACTTTCCACACTCATCTGTTTTGCAAACCCTCTCCTTGTTTTTGTCATCATTTCTTTACAGTGCAAGCTTATGTTCAGCAGACTGCCTACTCTGAGATCTGAGTAGCTGCAATTGCTCCTCAAGAAGGAATTCCCCATGTGTATACAAAGCATCCCTTTGAACTGGACATGCCTGAAAAGGGATTGCATGAGAAGCTTTCTGCAATGGCCAGAGATAACCACGGTTCTCAGGAAGTTCCCTCACTATTGCATTAAAAGACACTGTGGCAATTCATTCATCACACCTGAAGGGCAAATGTGTAATTTCAACTCTAGATAGGTTAAAAAATGCCTTATTTTCTTTTATGAATAATATTTTTAGGAGTTTCTAGCATGAGCAATGGCACATTGCATGAACATTCCTTTACAGAAACCATTTGGAGGATGAAATAGTGACAAAGACAAAGAACCTAAGAGAAAACACCACTTCTTCCCAATGATGGCTTTTTCCAATCCATTTGATCTCTCAGTGTCCTTGGCTATCCATCTAGGGGAAGGAAATAAAAATACAACACTCTCAGAATCATTTTAATATGTGAAATTATTATTAACAAGGGCACAAACAAAACATTATGAGACTGCAGATTTAGTCTTCTGCATTTTCCAAAATTGCTTTCTACTTATAACTTTGACAACAAATCTCTAACAAATTGAGAATATTTGGTAAAACAATAGCAACAAATTGCTGCAGTCACATGATGACCTTTCAGCTGCCAAGTCTCACCCAAGAGAGAATTTTCACAGCTAAACTGCATAATCCTCAGAAAAATAAGCATTTATAATAGAATTACTGACAGACTTTCAACTGCAGTATTGGGAACAGTGATATTTAATGAACTGGTGGTTATGTTTTTATTTTATTCTTTTTTAGAGTTTGCATATGTAATGATTTTAAATAAAACTCACAACAGACCTCTTCAGCTACCTAGAAGAATAGATTATGGAGGATAACCAAGATAAATCAGAGCATAGATAACACAAAATATGTTTAAGTTGCTCTATATCTAGGAAATTCATCACTGGAAAATTATTACTAAAGCACAGAATTAAGTCAGTATGGAAAATTAAAAAAATAAAATTTACTAAGTGCAATTAAATTTAGTTAAACTCAGGTCATCTTTATAAATTCAATGGTTTCACGTGGTCAAAAACAGTCCTTTTTTTCACAGTATAAAGTACTGAGAAAAATACATACTTTTAATATTAGATAGTGGTGGCATGCATTAGTTGCTAAATAAAAATATTGCAGAGATGAACACAAAATAAGTAAAACTTTTTGCAAAGCAATTGAGCTATCAGAAGTTCAGAAAAAAAAAAAAACAAACCAACAACCTAGCATCAGAATCAGTAGAATGAAATAATAATATAGACATATACTGAAAATAGGAACATTTTCTTCTGTCTAAATATAGATTGTACTTTGCTTTTCATATACAGAAGAATTAAATGGATAGTCAAAAGTAGTGCTTGAGATAATACTTACAGTAAGAATGACTATGTCTTTTAGGATTTTCTCCTCTTTGAATTTAACAATGCAAATTTAACAATGGATTCTGCCCAATGATTGCAAATTTCAGCAGTGACATTCTTGATGGAATAGCCTGATTAGAAAATAATTGTACTTCTTTTCAGCTACTGTTACCTCACCCACACTTTTCATTTCCTATAAGGTACAGTGGCAAAACCGCATCTTTCAACTCTCCCTCTTTTATCTGATGTAGTGGATGACAGGTAATCTAGCTGAAAGTTCCTACAATTGCACCACCAGAAAAACACTGGCTGATGAAATCTGAGCAGTTATCACACTAACCATCACCTGTCAAGCCTCCTGCTTCAATTTAAGGGTGCATCAATTTTCTGAAGAGGAAATCAAGGGCAAAGAATAAAAGCGCTACAGATAAACACTGACAAAGGCCCTTTCTGGTTTTTTTTTTTATTTATGATGGGATGTACTATCATAGGTTGCTCTGTGAGGTTTTATCAACTGTCCTGATACATCCCAGATAGCTTGGAATTCTTTGGCCATTGATGAAGTGCTATACTCGCACTTACTGAAAGGGCAGAAGATTTCTAACTGAAAATTACTTTCACTAAATACCACAAAGATATTGAAGTCAGAAAGAGCAAGGAGATGGAACGAATGACAGCTGCATATAACAATGAACTTCTCTGTTCTCTGAGCAGGCAGAAAAGGCTGATTAGAGTTAGAACATGAAACAGTGTTTTCTTAAAGCCAGGGAACATATTGTGCAAAGTGTCGAGGTACAAAGAGTTTATACGTTCTTTGTAGTGAAATGTGAACACATTTGCTGCTGACTGTATTTACCACTGACTCCCATGGAATGGTAACAACCAGCCAGCAGTCAGCCTGACTTGTAGGTATGAATGATGCTGGTATTTTCAAATGTTCTCCCTCTTGTTTGCAAAATCAGCAGAGGGAGAGACCCTGAGTTCCACTGTGACCCTTTGCTAGCTGTCCTGAAGGGGAGCAGATGAAACAAGATGAAACAAAGAAAAGTAACAGCAACAAGAACATTCTCACACAGATTCACGTCTGGTTATGAATATATCACGAGACTCTGATGTTGCCTCACTGTTTCCAGATTCCTTATCAATTATCAGAAGAGGATCAATACATCTCAATAAAACCCATGGGTGACTTCCTGATGACTTCCACAGGTTCAACTGAACCTGAAATATTCAGATACATAAAACCTCTGTTCCAGTCAAGCGTTAGCCATAGTAGACTGTTGTGGGTGCAGGAAAAGCACAAGACCTATGACTTCATGAAGGACTCTTTAATTCAGAGTGACCATTGTGGTTTTCCTTTTTTTTTTTTGTTTTTTTTTTTTACTTTATTCATTTGTTGATATATCAGCCCACAGTGAAGACAAGAGATATGGATAAATGCTACATGCAGTCAGTCACGCAAAAGCTGTCTGCTTTTCTCAGTAGACAGCATGCCAAGTTTGGGATTCAACAAGATATAATGGAGATAGATCAGTTCAGCAAAGTTCATGGTTCTCACTGGATAATATTCTTACATTCATGTCAGGCCCCAAGACAAGGCCCTTGATGCTGACAACCTTGTCAGGTGGCAAATTGCAAATTCTGCTAGTGTTGCTCCTGTCAGGAGTATTTTCAGCAGAGCAATCTTCCATGGAAAAAGTGACAGTGTCATCTGTAAAGCCTGCAAATACCCACTAACTACAGAGCAACACATTAGGAAAAAACTTGTGCTTTATTAGTCTGAATTCATCAAGCAATTTGCACAAATCTTTCTCAACAACTGCATCAATTGCAGACTGTTTTAGATGACAACTCAGGAAAATAATCACAAAGAATTAGTGTTGCTCCTTGCCTGGATAACAACATTTCTAAACAGAATAACAGTAATTCCACCAAAAGGACTTCTCTCTTGTGTTTCTCTAGCAATTCTTTGAATTTCAGCTCTCAAAGTTAAATGATTTCTCAAGAAAACAAGCTTTCCTAACAGAAAGTAATTTTTACTTCTCATATTTGCAGAGAAAATTTGAAAATATTATTAGACTGCAAACTCTGAACTTCTAAACCAGAAAGCAAGGTCAATGTACCTAAGCTCTTTCATATTTTTTAACTTTATCAATGTTTTGAAGGATTGACTTATGAGTTTGAGTATCTGAATCCAACAATCAACAAAACTATGAGCAAGAACAATTTGTGTTTGATAAGGGTTCCAGGTGAATATTTCATCAAGTTGAAATGTGTGATATCTTCTGGGTTCATCAGTTCTTTCTCTAAATTCTGTAGAATTTAGATTCTTAAATTTTAATAATCCCAGAGGGAAAAGAATTTACAAAAAGATGACTATGATATCAGGTTCATCTTCAGGAAATCTTTTCCTGTTCAACCAGCTTTATTTAACAAATGTTATCTGCTCTACTTTTGCAAATATGCAGCAGGATTATTTCAATAGTTCATCTTAAATGATACTAAAAATTAATTGCTTACATTCAAATAACTCCATGTTTTGAAAAGTTATACTCCTGATCCACTTACATGATACATTTACCACCTCCTTTCTAAAGAATACAATCTATTTTACTTTTTTTACTGAGTAAACAAAATAGTAGATTCTAATCCAGCCTTAAGAATACCCAGCCAGTTCATGTGGCTCTATGCTACACCTAAGTCTGCCCTACAGAAATCTTGTAAAAAAATGAAACCAACAAAAAAAATCCCACAAACAAAAAACCTAGTAAACCTTCCAGTGCTGTGTCTGAAGGCCCACAGCCGGGGGCCTCTGTCTTGGGGAGGGACAGAGGTGACAAGATGTGGGAGTAGAATGAGAGAATGTCCCTGGCACTGGGCATGTGGAAGGGATCAGAAGAGGGGGAGCTAAAATAAGTGAATATAGTAGCTGCTGCTAGATTATAGTCACTCTACCGTGTGAAAGTTTAAACAAATAGGTAAAAAGTATGGCACATTGTTCAAATTTTCCTAGAAAAATGCAGATTTTTATATGCTAGGGCATGTTTTGTTACAGTTTTAAGATTATTTTAGACATTTGAAAATTTATTGAAATTATCACAAGACTCCCATATTTCAAGAACTCACATTTGAGCAGCAGCAAGGATCTACATTTGGGAAAGCATGAGAGCACATACTTAAATTCATCATAAATGCAAAATTGTTAGCAAATATTTGGTGAACAGAAGTGGTTTTCTGAGAACTCGTGTCATCCTAAATTCAATTTAGAGTTCCTATGTTTAAACAGTGCTTCTATTCTGCTGAGAAAATGAAGATTTTAGACTTTGGTGATCAGGCTCAACCCCAGAGTCTATAGACAGAACCTGTGACTTTCCATTGCAAAATTATCAAATGCTTTGGATGTGGTTTGTTTTGTTTTGCCGTATTGTAAGACAAAAATCATTTACTGAAATCCTTTAATGAAATATGAACTAGGTATGGATCCTGACGTCATAGAAACCCCAAAGTTGGTAGAACCAGAGCCTTGTTTTGAATCCATCTGTATTAGTATGGTGTTTGTCCCTGTAGGACTTCAAGAATGTGCAGAAAAGATTCATACTATAAAAGCAATATTTTTAGAAAAACATCAGTGAACGTGATATCTCAGACATAATGAAACCCAGCAAACCCCAAATATAACAAAAATGAATAAATAATAGTTCTTGATTTTATTGAACATTTGATGTAGTATTTACAGAACAATATTTTACAGTATTTAATCAGAGGTTTCAGTAAGAAATTTGCCCAAGCAAATACTGGGTAAAATTGGTTTATTATTAACCACTGTGCATTATTAAGTAATTTTAAGGAGGAAAAAAGGAGAGGTTTTTAAAAAAGCCCCAATGGCTTAACCTAGATGACAACATCCAAAGTAATTTTGCTTTCTTATTTGGCATCTATGAACAGGCATACATTCAGCATGTATGAAAAATGTCTGCTGTATCTTCTGCTAGCTATGGGGGTTATGGCTAAAGAATTAGTGAGGGAAGAGGAAGCAGAAGGGGAAGGGAAAGGGAAGTGGAAATGGAAAAAAGGCCCAAAGCAAGCCCCTCTCTTTGGTACTTCAATCCAATCATATGTTTCAGCTGCTTCCATTCAGATGACACTAGTTGTTCAAAAAATATTTTAAATATTATTCTGGGGAAAATCAGTGATTTTTCTTGCCCAAACTCTGACCAAACTACTTTCACAATATGTAAGGTTACCTCTACCCCTGTTATACCACATAGAACAATCCAAATCTGATGTAGCTATAGTGCAGTGGACAGAGTACACATTTCTCTAATCCTGCAGAAGTGCTTTAGTGGAAAATGTGGAAAATGTGAAATATCAGGGAGCAAACACAGTGATGTCCATGTGCCATGTATGGCTCAAGAACACAGCACTCATATATATACAAGGTCTGCCAAGTGCATTTGCAAAGGACAGAAGGAAGAATTTCCAGACTGGGGAATGCAAATTTACTCTTTTAAACCCCTGGCTAAGGTTGCTGAGGTGCTGGACCTTTTGTTGCAGGGTCCATATTCTTTTCTGCAAACTTAGGCACCCACATGCAGGAGTGTCTTGCAGCATGGTGTATAGCATGCTTGGGAGTAGATTCAGTAGGTCAGTTTGTTTTAAACAAGTATCACCATTTTTTTTTTTTTAAATTTTTTAAACAATGCCATGCTATTTCTGGTCTGTTGAAGCAGGTCGAGGAAAATCGCCCACAAAGCAAAAGGAACATGGTAACATGTTCCTGCAGTGTGTTGCCTTAATACATTTAAATGATTTAATGACAAATAGGGGATTACAGGGAAACACAATGCACGCTGGAGGTAGCAAAGGACACCTGCTGTCTGTACTGTGAAATTCAAAATGGATTCCAGGAAGGGAGCACAATGCCAGGCTGCTATAACTATTGCTCCTACTTCCTATACTATTATTACTGCTCACCAGTCCTGAAGCCTGAATGACAGTGGTCTGAGCCCTTTCAAACCACAGCTAGAGGGTCAATTTTTGTAATGAGAAAATGGAAGTGGTGGTGCAGAGGATCGCTGAACCTTACAGTTTCTTCCATGATAAAGTAGCGGTGCTCAATCAAATTGTGGTGTTAGGAACACAGTGACAACACCACCATGAAACACACAACGGATGAACTAACAAAAGCACTTAAATCTGGGCAAACCCAGTGTGATATCAAAGCTAGGTTTGCTACTACTTTCACACTGCAGAGTCGCTATAAGCCTTCACCAGCACAGCAGAAATCTGTAGACCACAGGAAAATCATGTTGCTCACAAAGGCATTCTTCTGTCCTGGGTGCTCAGATCCCAGTCACACAGTAAATAAAATCTCTGGCTGGAAAGACTTATTGAATGAGCTATTCCAGAGAATTAAAATGCTTCATGTATACAAAACCCTGCTTTGATTAATACTTTAGCTCTGCTTGTTCTAAGACTTTAGAACTTACTGCAGGTGAGCAAGCCAGCATGAATAACCTCAAGGTTTTAAAATACTGTCGATAGATCTGCAATTACAGTACTCCAAGGCCACAGTGTCTTTGTGCTTGTGCATAAAGCTTGGCAAAAGAACAAAAATTAACAGCTGTAAGCTACAACTATTTTACCCTTGAAGTCTTGCACAGTAGTTTAATGAGTTCAAAGCACCTCTGTATCCTATTCACCGCATCTCCCCACTCTCATATACAGTAATATTAAGGGTAATGCCTAGCAACAATATTCACATATTCATCAGCCTCACATTTTAACTTTCATTTATGTCCCTTTAACAGTCTAAGTGACTCTAATGAAAGGGAGAAAACCTTAGCACAATAAATCTGTGAAAGAAATTACAGACACAAACAAGAAATCTGAGGAATAAGGCAACTTGAGTGTCAGTAAAATAGTAAGAAATTGTCTGGTACCCTGAAGTATCGGCTGATCAACAGAGAATGTGCATTATTTGCCCAAGCACACCAGATAAGGAGAATTGCTTGAAAAAAGCTTGGTGATTTTCTTAAATTGTACTTTTTCTAGTAAGAATGATGGAGAAACATCAAGTAGTATATGCAGGACACTTTCATCCATAGACATATAGGAGAAATAAAAATGCTGGATCAACTGGAGAAGTTAGATAACCATTAACCAAATCTGATAGATGTATCTTTTTTAAACTTTGAAAAGAGCGAACTAATTTTTTTAAGGCTTGAAACCTGAAAATGAGATTTACCCAGGAAGATTTTCTAACACACTGACAAGCAGCCAGTGTG
This sequence comes from Pycnonotus jocosus, assembly GCA_013400435.1. Taxonomy (NCBI): domain Eukaryota; kingdom Metazoa; phylum Chordata; class Aves; order Passeriformes; family Pycnonotidae; genus Pycnonotus; species Pycnonotus jocosus. The sequence continues at coordinate 48,430 of VWYP01016636.1, read as the reverse complement.
ATGGATATACTTTTCTTGTGCAGTTTCTGTCAGCCAGTACATACTTTAAGGAATGATTTTGATTCTTCACGTAATCTACTAATACTCAAGAGCATGCTGTACTCTGCCAGGCAGTAAGGGTGAAAAGAAATATGAGCCCAATGCTCTGATGCATATTTTCCTATATTGGGGACCATCTTTGGCAGTCCCAACTGTCATAGGAAGTCTCACCTGCCTCTGCAGCTCAGCTTTGAACAATTCAGAAAGAGCAAATACAAGCATAGCTTCTAAAAGGTGAGAGGGGCAATATTTCCTTAGCTTTCAGCCTACCATAAAATCATCTAATTCTGTATATATATAGACAAATTTTACCCAATTATTTCTAAAATGCATCAATAAGTAATGCAAAATATAATACAAAACCTCATTAATTTACAGTTGTAATATGTTCTGTATTCTACTGAAATCAAAACGTTATAAGGAATTTTGATATTAAGGAACTTAAACTTACCAATCACTTTTGGAGATCTCTCTTAACCTCATGACAATTATTTTTAGAACACAGTTAGAGCCTTCGTTTCTGGCACAAGACTGGTGAAGATTTCAGTGGAAGATGTTCATGCTCTTGATCAGAACCTCCAGCTCTTAGGCAAGAGTTCATTTACTGACTTTATTTTCTCTATTTTTGTAAGTCAATTTCACCTCCCCCTTAATCTTAATGACAGAAGTAATTTTATTTGCTCTTCCAACAGTACATAGACTTTTTAGGAAGCTTGGGGTGGGATATATGCTGATTTTTTTTAAAATTATACTGATTGGCTGAACAGCTGAGTCATGACACCATCTCCATTCCCTTGACTTTTGAGGTTTGCCATTGTTCCCTTGGCATTCCCACCCTCCAGCAGGTCAAGCTTTGATGCAGAATTAGGAGTTCATTTAAATGCATATTAACAACTGAAAGACTGTTTTTGTGTGAAGTTCTATAAAAACTTCAATACTTACTATTTAGGAAGCATTTTAAGTGATGATAATACTGCGGGATCACTAGTTTCAACAGTAATTAATATATGTTTTCTACTGGCATGAAAATTATAGTAACTGTTAAGAGGCACGCACCAGAACAACGTATCAGAAACAATATTTGCGCTCTCTGAGTTGCTTTTCAAATATGGATAGTGTTTTAGAAGTAATTTATCTTCCCAGTCACATATTTAGGACAAGGATTCTTCATACAGGCCTTTAGAGAAAGCTGACAAGCTGGATTTTCAGCCCCTACGGGCACTTCCAACCATCCCCATGATATTATTCTTCTCACACAGCATAGCCAGGTCTTAGTTGTGTTCCTCCTTCACTGGGCTGAGCACAACAGAAAAGCCTCCCCAGGATATATTTTGTTTTTAAAAGATATTAAATCAAATTTTTCTTCTGAGTATTCGGCACTCCCACTGAAATCAATGACAACTGGAAGCAGTTAGCAATTCCAAGGACTATGCTCTACTTGCTAAGTACTCCCAGACTGCTACAGAATAGAGCATTATTTTTTAGTTACAAAGAAGCCAAAATTCCCCCAAAAGCTTTCTTTCTCTCTTCAGTCTAAATCACTGTTCAGGATTAGAATTCTCCTTAATAGCATTTATTACATTTTTTTTAGAGCTGGAGTTAGAATATCTCCTTCTTTTTGAAAGTCTTATGATAGGCCTATTAGTCTGCAATTACTGCTATTCATATATTCAACTATTTATCATGCAAACAGCCTGCTTTTGCAGTAGGTGTCCATTTAATTTCTCTACTTATATTCATCTATATGTTTTGTGTCCTTAGTTAATCAGCAGGGATATCACTTAGAATTTGCCCCTTTGGGGCAAGAACTACTTTATGCCTAAAGTTAAGCTTATGGTGAACCCTGCTAGGTCTTAGAAGAAGGACTATGCATGCAGTGATGTTGAATTTAATCAGATTCCTGTGGGCAGATCCTGCACAATGACTACATCGTTTTGGAGCACACTTTGCACCAGTCAAACAATTACTGAGGAATAAAAATACTTGAGAAATTTTTTAGCACTGAGTCAATATTCAGGTAGACCACAGGGCCTGATTTAATCTAATAGAAATTAGATTTAATGGATGACTGGTTGTAGGTCACAGAGACCTCAGTATCAGACTCACCAGGCAAGACATACTCTGTGCCTCAAAGGGATAAATGTCTTAGCTACAATCTGCTTACCAGGTGTGCTGTGATAAAATCTGTGACCCAAAACACAGCCTTTATGCACAGGCCACTTCAAGTGCTACAGGAATTTCACACCGTTGAGGCAGTTCCATGGATAATAGTGTCAGAGAAGCAGAGTATTTCATTCATGCTTCGAACTGCAAGGGAACATGCAGGGCACACTTACCACAGCTCCTGCCAGTGCTGCTGTTCTTGCCCCCTTTGCAATAGGCTGAGCACAAAGCTGCTCAAAGTCCTCAGGACTTGGGCTGTGGCTTGTCACAGCATAGAGTAGGTGTCCCCCTGAGTCTCTGTATGTAAAGTCAGAAGTAGGGACTGCAGTAGACTCTGAACCTCACCTTTCAGCCCATAAAGCACTCTTCCTAGGAAAAACATTTTCCTTTAACGGCTGCAACGGTTCTAAGGAGGTGCAGGGAAAAATCAGCTCTCTGTTTTTCTGGTGAGAACAAGCAGAGATTTTAAAACAGGGCTCTGGCACACTGAAGACTTTTATCTATTATTGTTTGCCAGTTGGAGGCCACCACTGGGGAAGCCTTTTAAAACCATCCTGCAGCCATGCAACTAGTGTGTATGCAAAAAAAAAAAAAAAACACAAAAAAATTCCTCCCCCCATTTTGGGTTCTGGGGGGTTTCTTTTTTTTTCTTTTTTTTTTTTTTTCTTTTTTTTTTAATAATTACAGTGATTACATTAAATTATACCAAACACTATCCTTTAAATCATCTTTAGACCTTGTCTCCAGGTCTGAGGAGAATGTGTATTTCATTAGCTTAATATTAATCTAATTTTAAATTTAAAAAATACAGTAAGCAAGTTTGCTAACAAATTATTCTTATCACAGAGTCACCAAACAATATATTTTTCTGAGAGCCAGCTCTTGTTATTTCATGTGCTCACACATGCTGTTGCCAAAGTGAACTGTCCCTTACTGGCTGGTAGGCTCAGAAATGCTATCCAGTCTCATGGACTCCAGTCCCACCCAAAATGAGAATTCAGGCCCATCACTGATATACCAAGGAGTCATATAGAAGTAAAAGTTGAAATTTCATGTGACAGAGGTGTGGCCTATCCCTTTTATCCCACTGATTTTTTATTATAGGAGTCTTCAAGTTCATGGCATATCTTCATAGCTCATTAGTCATGGTATATATCACTTGGCAGGGGCTGGATAGGAAACAAGTAGCTGGAAACAAGCTGAAATAAGAAAACAGTAAGAGCTTTTTCCACTGGGTGTATGTCTTGATTCTTTGATACATTTCTGTGAAAATAAGGACACAGTGAGGAGCTCAGCAGACTGGAGAACAGTAAGGTCACAGACCCCGACATGATGCACAGTCATGCAAAATATATATGGCAGTTGATACTTGGATAGAATGACAGGGTTGCCACAGAGATATAAAAAAAAGCTGTGAACATCTATTCTTTCTTGTAGCCCAAAAGATGATTAGCTGAGTGGTGAACAGATAGAACTGGTGGCTGGTATCTGTTGCCATTTAAAAATACTGCTGGTCAGCTTAAGTCAAGGCACACTCAGCTGCTTCATCATAAGTATTTTGTTATCTAGTAGGCAAACTCTTCCTCATCATCCCTGAAGCTTCATTTCCCGAGTCCGTTTCCCTTCTCAGAGCCCTCCCAACATGGCAACACCATTCCTGTTTCTTGACCTTATCTTGGCTTTCTCTTTCAAACCTCCACCAATAAAATTCATAGCACCTGCATGTTCCATCAGTCCCATCAACAGCCTTCTCACTGTCCCAGAGAAGAAAATAAAAAGCAGAGTGACTGTCCCATAAATCGCAATTCTGTGTGTGCACGTTCTATGTCAATTGTAGGGAGAAACAGTAAACTTGCCTGAAAGAATAGTCCTCTATTGCAGCTCATGCACTTCTGTGACTGATGGGAACCTCATACATAAGCTTCTCCTGCTTAAAACTGTTTACTTCACAAAATAGCTTGGCATTTCTGCTCGTTCCAAAAGCTAGCCCACCCATCATCTTCAGCAAGGCCAACAATTGCTCACAGGTCAAGCAGCCTCCAGATATTACAACACTCTCATTGTTGGTTGCATTAATAATCAGTCTATCCTTGTGTAGGAGAGATGAATTCCCTTTTACAACGCCTTTGATACGAGTTGTTTGATTGAAGCAAGACATAGGTATGTTTTCAGAGACAAGAGAACAAATATGTGACAGACGTCAGTCATGTTACTTAATGCACTGCTGGAAAGAAACACACTTGAATGCTACAGGATAATAGTTTCACAAAGACATCCAGAAAAATATTAAACAGAGCATGCATAATGGACCCACAGACAACCATTCAGAGAGACGCAACCAGTAATCAGGGTTGCAAAGTAAACTTTCAGGACAACATGGCTTATCATTTGAAGGGTAAAGACAAACATTTTCTTGTTGCTTATCTTCTTTGTTTATTGCTTGGTTGTTGAGCCATTTGTTTCGAGGAAAAGCTTGTGAGAATGCTTACAGAGCTGGGACAACCCAACAAGCCCTACAGTCAAGCATCCTCCGACAGCATTGCAGGGAGGTAAACAAGAGACAAGACCTAGAATAATTTCCCTTGCACCTTACCGTGGTCTCAGTTTTATTTTGTGGAACTTGTGTCACCAGAGCCTCATGGCTTATTCATTTCTCCACCATGCCAAGTATAATCCACCAAAACCAGATTTAGCTCATTTTAAATCAACTTTACTTCTCCCAAGAAGCCTTTCCTGTCTTTCTTTCTCTGTCACTGTACTCATCCCTGGGCAAGAAAAATGTGGAAAGGTGAAACAAATGTTAGTTAGTGTTTTCTGAGCTGGTAGAGCAAAGACCACAGTAATACCTGCCTTTACATAAAATATGTCACTAGCAACAATAGAGAGGTAGAAGACATAGCTACTGCTTGCCAGAGGGTACCAATTTTTGGAAAAGGCAAACAGAAACCAGGCAACACTTCACACCACCTTCTGTGAATGGGAGCATTTGCTAGTTGCCAACTTCCAGATCTATTTTAACCACTTGAGTCTTTGAATAGATATTTGATTCTCTTTGGACAGACACCTAATTAAACTACTACTGAAATGTATTTGGTCAATTAGGGAGAGATTTAAGACAGATACTAGGAACTGTTTATCTGATATTTTTATTCCCTAGTGATTGTACAGGCCTATTATAGCTCTTAAGAGAAAGTGGTAGCAAGAAATGCAATATCAGTTTATCAGCAGAGATGTCAGCAGTGCTCAGATAAAGTTCTTGTCTTCAATAGTCTATACACAGACACTTTCTTTTACAGTTACTTTTACAAAGTGAATTCATGCAAAAGCTTTATTCTCAGGCTCTGTCAGTAGCACAAAACCCACGCAGGATATCTCCTTCTTTTACTCTGGATGTGTATGAGGAAAGAGAAAAAAAGATTGCTAAATTTGCTCTCTATTTTCCAGAAAACACTTTTGTACCTGATTCTCTGAAAAGCTTCAGGTTGTCAAATATAAAATGAAAGAAATAATCCTTCTACTTTCATTAGAAATTCTTAACTAATGACAAAATCATTAAGGCAGAGCATAGTTAGCTGTTCAAGTGCTCAGTGAAATAGAACTCAAAAATTAATGTCCATGTGAAATCCTTGTTACAGACACAAACACTGTTTGTTGTTGACATGCTTCCCATAACAAGATTCTAAAAAACAAATACTTAAAACTTAGCAGTTTCTGGAACAGACAGCATAGTGTGCCAGAACTATGCTGTAGGCTTAAAGAGTTGCAGGAACTGCAAGAGACCTTCTGGACCACGGGCTTCAGTCATCATAAATCATCCTAAGGCATTATTTTCCATAATCTTGGAGGCATTTAAGTACAATCACATTACAGTAAACTCCTCTTTTCTCATCATGCAGTGTGTGAATGTAACTCGCAGGGCGAACCTTCTCCAGGGACTGTGCAGTGAATAAAGCTGTTGTCAATCAGAGCCTTGTCTCACATGTTGATGAAGCTGGAGAGTAAAAAGAATGTAGGAAACACAAGGGCAGAGTCATGGTTAACAAAGTTACTGCTGAAAAACAGTATTCTTTCTGTAATGTTGTTCAAGTTTTAGAAATCAAACTCCCATTTTGGACAATGTCTCGAGACTCTGGGAATTAGTTCCATTTATTAGCCTTTGTTACACCAGTTCTACGGCTGTAAAATTGCATGTCTTTGGGATTTCCTGCTCTCCACAGGCTGTATTTCACCAAACACTACATTTCTATAGACCTAGTGGAATTTTATTGCCCAGCAGTCATAAAATGGTTTATTGCATGTGCAGTTACACAAACTCCAAAGAAGTTATGAATAACATTTTTTAAATTAAATTCTCTGAAAATCCAGATAAAATTGATTATCCCTGCTACTTTCAATAAGTTAAATCTGCAAGATTTCACAGACATTATTTCCATTCTTCTCCACCTTTATATGCTGTTCTGTCTTTCCCTAATGATAACAAAATGGAGTAACAGGATAAAAAGAAAATTTGGTAAGTTTCTTGAATCTGCAGGATATACTGCCCATAATGGAAAGCCTTCGTTCATGATATATAAGAGGTCTTCCCCTCTCCCACCAATAAGGGTCCTCCGTGTAAGTCCACTGAAATTAATGGAACAAGCCCTGTTGTTTTTAAATAGCCTTTGAGTAGGGGATCTCAGTGGTTGTTTATTGGCTGGGTTTATTCTGTTTTTCTTTGTTGTATTCATACATAATTCCTTGGAATAATATGAGCAATTTTTACCTTTCACTGCTCTCTACATTTCCTCAAATTCTAATGCAGAGCATTTGCTACAAATGCAGATATCTTTTTTTAGCTCCATTTAATGTTCTGCCTCTGCATTTGAGCAGACCACTTTGTCAAGTCAGTGAATTTGGTACAACGAGGAGACAATTTGTTGCCTCCTTCTGGGGTCCCCAAAGACATCAATTAACTCAAAGCACGAGTTCTGACAGCACAAACAGGAAGAGTTAACCCCCCACAGTTATTCTTTATATTAGTCAATCCACCCTCCTCATTCCCTCCGTCCCTCTTCATTTTCCTTTCTAATGAACAGGGACAGATACCTCTTTCTACTGAGATACTTCCACTACAATGACAATTCCCTGGCTCTCCCCAGGTGATTTACTTTTCAAGCAGTGCCCACTTATTGATCTCTTCTGTGACAAATTTCAGCACATGCACAGTCCTGGCAAACATTTCTGGAGATGAATCCTTCCTGTGTTCAAATAGGAAGATTATTTTTATGCAATATATTTCAAAAAACAGTCCCTAGTATAGAATCACTTTCAATAAACTGTGCAAGAATTCATCTCCTAACCAGTTAACAAGAATTACTGCTGAAATTCTTACCTTTATTATTGCTTAAATATATCTGTATTCAGTTTAATTTCAATTGATATTCTTCTGAGCTTTCACTCAGAAAAATTTTTAGATTTTTTTTTAAACCACAAAAACTTGTTGCTTTCTTATAGAGTATCTAGAACTAGAACTATTTCAGTTTAAAAACTGATGGCAAGTATGAAAACATTTTGTAGTTAAAATATCAGGTAAAAATTACTTTCCAAGGAAGTCACCCATAATAAAATATTTTCTGAGAAATACGCATGTAGTCCCTTCATTTACATACACTAAAAGTTCTTGCCAGTTCTTGCCATTTCTTGCCAGTTCACTCTGACCAAATTGCAGAAGAATGGCCCAGGAGGCACATTATTATGGCAATGTTATGTATGATTAGGGCCAAGTACTGAAAACAAAGTTGAAAACAAATCATAATTTAGCCTCAGAAAAACACCACTGGTCACACTTTGTATCTTTTTCTTCACCAAACAGTGGCTAGTGACTTTACAAGATCTAATATAATGTCTTTCCCTAGAGTGGCACTAAATGCTTCTAATCCCTGATTGTTGCTGCAAACACATAACCTAAAGTATGACCTTTTCCAAAATACCTGGCACACAACTCTGGGTTTTATCATCAAGAAGAAATTTTCCACAAATTGTTCCTGAAATTTTCCTAATGGTATCAGCTCTTGCTTCTCCCTGGAGAAACCAGACTCCTGATAGTCTGACCCTATTTCAAGGCACCTGGCTGCCAGAATAAGCATCACTTGAATCAAATTTCACCTCTAATGATTTATACAAGCTGGATACAATATTCTTTATATCACTACTTTCTGCATTGCTGTATCTTGTGTTGCCACTGACTGATCAAAAACCATGATCTTCCTAAAAGCAAAATTTTGCTTTTCCAACAAAGAGCATTCAGATGGTGGTGTCTTCTATGGCACCAACACTTCATGTTCTTTAATTCCTTCCTTTCAAATGCTCCTTCTCATCTAATTCTTCAGTAGAATATCCTTTTAATACTTCCTTCTTTCTTTTAGTCACAGGCTGACCTTCTCCATCCTGCTTAGTCTTGCTTAGCTCCACAACATGCTGCTTCTTTTCTTCAAGCCTCACTGTACTTTGTTACTCTGTTCTCCTCTCCCTCTCTTTACACAAACATTTAAAGAAGTCATTTCAGGTAATTTAGAAAGTCTTACTCCTCAGCTTCTTTATTCTTTCTCTCACGAGTAGTCCAACTGAATCAGTAGATCTTTCCACACAGCAGAGCTAAGAGAGTTTTTCCCCCAAAATGTATCTTCTCTGAAATGTTAGCCTAAACTTTTCTCCAGGGATGGTTCCTATATCTCTAATTCATCCTTATAATTAACCAAGCAAACAAACTATCCCAACACCCAAACCCCCCTCACAAATACTGTAAGAACTTTTCTCTCTGTTTAGCAACATGTTTCCACCTCATCAATTTAAAAAATCAAAATTTTCTATGAGAAGACAAGTAATAAATGGCTGAAATTTAAACTAATTATTTTTGTCAGGGTGTTTTTTTGATTTTTGTTTCTTTCTTTGTTTTACTATTAGCTTCATTTTATTTAGATTGGGGTTTATCTTGATTTAAAATGTTAAGAAATTTTACACATCTTGAGAAATGACCCCTGCCCTGCAAATGTAACAATCTGGCAACTATAGCAATATAAACCATGAGAGGTTTTTTTACCCTTCACCCTCCTCATTTGTATTGTAATTATATGTGTCTTTAAATCATTACCAACATTTTCTATTTGCAATTCTGTTAATATTTCTAGGTTACTATTGGTAAAATATCTGACTGGAAGGTATATACAAATCTTACCACACATTGGGAAAGTTTTGGGCATCATCTACTTTTTATTTAAAGAAAAAAAATAGTGCAGTGTTTTGGTTCAAAGCTTCCTTTTACATTTATTTGTTGGCAGCGAATTTTTCAAATGTCATGACACCATGAAGTCTTCAAATAAGGATTCCTTCAGTTCATAAATTTAAAACTTCCAACAGTTTAAGGGAAACTTGCACAGATCTTCCAGTCTATGTAATAGAGTCAATCTGTTTCTATTTCATTGCAGGGCCATTTAAGGAGAAAGGCAAAAGGGAGGCTTTCAAAAAACCAAAGATTTCTGCTCACTGTGTGTCACAATGGGAGCAGAAAGTAAAAGTGGAGGTGCACTTTCTCCCAAACTTGTTTTACAGTCTGAGCCTCTGCACAAAACACGTGTCCTTTTGCAGCACTCCTTGTCTTTACAGCCTGCAAATGGCAGCAGCCCCCTCTGAAATTCACACTTACCACTGAACTGGCAAAATTTCTAAGATGCTGCCAGCACCCATTGAAATGTGCTGCTACCTCTGTCCAGAAATGCACAGAGCCAACCTTCCCAGGCCATTCCCAAGCAAGCAGAAGCAACGATGACAATGAGCAACTGTCACTGAAGCAATTAAGGAAAGCAGGTGTAAAGCACTCCAACAGGGAACTGTGCAATTTGAATGTGATTTGCTCTCAAGAAATCCAGTTTAGACACATCTGCTTTGAACTTTATGTGACCTTTGTGACCTGTATCTCTTAGGTGGGAAGGTTCAAGAAGAGAGGGAGAGATTGTACTTCCTGACACTCCAGAAGTGACACATGATTCATTTTCCTGATGTTTCATCTTCAATACTTCTGACATCCAGTGCAACTAAATAGTGCAAGAATTGAGCAAGTTTTAATGAACTTCGAAAAGTTTTACATTTGGGTATAGATTCAGGAGGATTCTGTATCCAAACCTGATTTCTCTTCTGAAATGTACACCAACACTCTAACTTGCACATACACCCAGTTAAGCTTTGCATTGCAGCAAACAAAAGTAATCACAGCGGAGGGACTGAGTGAAACTTGCCACAGAGAGCCCAGTATAAACAAAGTAAGCACTTTACATATTCTGTCTTCCTTGTCATTTAAACAAAATAATTGAAAATTTTGAGGTGAAAATTTTTCACATATCAGATCATAACAAGTTATAAGAGCACTTCCAGGAGCTGAGATACGTAACACTAATGAGAATGTGGATAAAGAAGAGCAGCACCATAGTGGCTTGCCCTACTGCTTCGTGCTGCCAGACATCCCCTCAGACCTGCAGTTCAGTTTGTGTCTACAGGAAAAGTGCAGGGAGGGAGCAGAAGCAGGGCTGGGGGAGAGAGGCAACAATATAGGAACGGGGAGAGAGTGGGAGGGTGATGGCAAAAGCCCAAGGAATGGTGGGAGTGGGAATGGAAATGGAAATGAGGGAGAGAAGAAAGCAATAGCCAGGAGATGCACATAAAGCAGGCTGTGAATTACAGGGTTACGCATGGTAAGCCATCTGTCACTTCTCCTCAGGCAAGGATACTTGTTTGGTAGTGAGATGGATAACACTTGGCTGTGTTTCCATAGCAAGAATTCCCTTACTCCAAGAGTAACCAAATTTTAACTGGGACAATCCCGCTGCTTTGAAGATGCTTGGGAGGGCCATATGCTTTGATCAAAAGCCATCTACACTACCAAAATCACAAAGAAGATGTCAAAGCACATCACTAAACATCCAGACTGCCTGTCACAGTCCAGTCAGCACATTCGTTCTCCACCCAAGACAGTCACAAACTCATCACATGATTGGTCCTATGTCTGAAAAAGCACAATCTTTTGATTTGTCAGTTTACTTCCTTCTCCACATAAGGGCATGGTTTTGATAGAATCTCTGTTATTATTATCAGATCTCCTACAGTTTAGATGTTTGCTAAACTTTACCCTCATTATTTGTTTTCTTCTTATGGAGCCACCCTTCTTTTCTGGTATTTGTATTGTGCTGGTTTTGGCTGGGGTAGAATTAATTGTCTCCACAGTGACTAGTATGGGACTATGTTTTGATCAGTGTTGATAATACAGAGATGTTTTTGTTATTGCTGAGCAGGGCTTGCACAGAGGCAAGGCTCTGCTTTTCATACTGCCATGCTGGAAAGGAAGCTGGGGCTCAACAGGAGCTTGGGAGGAGGCTCAGATAGGTGATCCAAACTGACCAAAGGAATATTCCAGACCATCATGCTCTGTACATAGAGTGGGAGGCAAAGGAGGAAGAAGAGGAGCTGATCTGGGCTCAGAAAGGGGGGACCTGGCATCAGTCAGCAGGTGGCGAGCAATTGTATTGTGCATGGCTTTGATTTCCCTTTTTATTGTCATTATTATTATAATCATTTACCATTATTACTGTATTTTACTTTATTTTCAATTATTAAACTGTTCTTATCTCAACCTACAAATTTTACTTTGACTCTCCTCCCCATTCCACCAGGTTTGGTGGGGAAGAGTGGAGGGTTTGAGCGAGCAGCTGCAGGGTGCTTAATTTCCAGCTGGGCTCAAACGCCAATTGCTATCACTTTGAAAAGCACTAGCCAAGGATAGAAATCCCACTGCTACTGATCCTCTCCAAACAGAATCATAAAGTGAATTCCTGCCCTGAAGAGCAAACATATTGTTGTAAATGTATCCCTGCTTTTAGGGAGAAATCTACTGGCCAAGCAGAGTTCTACATTTGTTTTTTTATTGTATTTTTTTTTTTTTTAATGATAGTGTATTTTATGCTAGATGGGACACAGAAAGCCATTGGTTTCAAAGCTAGATTGGGTTTCCTAGGGTCTGGTCCAGCTGAGTTTTTCATTCCTCAAAGGATGGAGATTGCACAGCCTTTCTGGGAAGCCTTTCCAGTGTTAAATCAACCTCCCTGGGAAGAATCACTTTTCTTCAGAGGAATTTCCCTTGTTTCAGCTTGGGTCCACTGCCTCTCATTCTGCTGTGCACCTACAAGAAGAGTCTGTCTTCACCTTTTTTATAACAGAGATGAAGGCAGAAAACTGGTCTCTTTTTAGCCATCTCTTTTCCAGGTTGCAGAAATGCAGCTCTCTCAGATTCTCCTTGTATGTCATCAGCTCAATGCAAATGTTTGTATTTTCCTAATCTGTCAAATCTTAATGGAGTATTTCCACTGTTTGAAATTATGGGTCCTAGTGGATGCATCACAGTGGGTAATCCTGACAGAGACACAGTGAGCAATCAGATTCTGGCAGGGCCCTAAGAATCCCTCTCTCTGGTGAGGCAAGGGTTTCACTCTGAGAGCCTGTCATACAGTTCAAGACAAAAAGATACCCAGGCATTTTTATTTTCTGGCACAATTGTTTTCCCAGACCTTGAAATTTATCTTGATTTCCTGCTAAGGGCACTGATTTAAAAGGTTTGCATTCCAAATCTGATTACCACCTGTGCTGTTGTTTTCACCACCATATTTGCAGTGGCTTATTCCTCAACACTATGATTTGATCTTACCCTCAAAATATGCAATACTGCACCCAGGCAAGTACCTTGGAAAAAATCAATTACTACACATGCATGCACAAACTCAGTAGCTTTTCTTTTGATGATACACCACACTGCAGATTGCATATACAAGGGCAGATTGAGCTTTTAAGAACATAAAAGCACTTACAGGACTTCACTGTTTAACAGACACAGACTAATCTCTTCCTCTCTGACAGTCAGGCTTCAGAGTTCACCATGTGTGCATATAGATACAAGATAATGAACAGATACTTATTCCATACAGAATTCAAAAGTAGAGTGGAAAATTCTCCCATTTCTACTGTGTGAAATTTCAGATATCTCCCTGCAGTAAGATAAATTGTTACACTATATGACTGTAGCTATTCTATCTAGTATTCTTTCCCACAAGTGAATTGTGTATCTTTCATTATAAGCCATTTACAGTCTTACTTGTGAAAGATGTGCCTTTTCAGTCCTCCCTTTCTCCTTAAACATAACACGACAGTGCAATGAAATGTTTGACCATTCACTGCACATACACGTCTATCTCTTTGCACAGAGAATGAAAACCGCTTCCTACAATTTGAAACATTTTCACAACGACTAATTTTGGTCTTCTAATCAAACAAGAGAGTGTGCTTTATCATTTAATTTATTCTCAGTGCTTGAAATGAGCCAGCTGCTTAAAGGGAAGTTTGTTGACTTCCACCTAAATTCTTATCTGCATTAGATGACTAGTAGTATTATAACAAATAAACAACTTAATAAACACAAAAAGTGCTTATCTAAATGTAATTAGTGAGAGTTATCAAACCAATCATTTACCCTTAGTTTTCTGAAAAAGATAAAACTATGCTATCACATTTAAGTCACCAGGGAAATTAACTTCTCCCCTATCAAATCTCTTGCCAAGTCCACTCTCATTGAATGGGTGCTTGTACCTCCTTTGATTATATCCTTTCTGTAGATACCTAGAACAACCACCCAATGACCTTTCTTATTAATTTTTCTTTTGGAATGTAAGAAAGTTAGAGCACTGCTTTATTCTGCTCTCTTTCACTTGTCCTTTACACAGAAAAAGAACTTTAAACCCTATAAATATTTTAGGTTTTCTCAGAAGTTTTCTTTCACCACTGCCAACCATGGAGAATTAAATAGGTCTCATTTTGTGCCAATGAAGGCAGGGTTAGGAATTCAGAGTCAGCAGCTCTAACTTCTCTGCTCAGACAAATGAGTCCCAGAAAGGCCCCAAAGAGGTTCAGAGTGATCCTGCTTATGCAAAGCACTGTTGTTCGTCAGATTTCCCCTCCTGTGAAACCCCCCAGACAGATAATACAGGTTCTCAGACAGATTTTCAGCATCAGTCAAAGTCATTCTCACTTGCATTGCAATGTTCAGGCCTCTGTTTACAGGGCTTTAGGTTTTTTTAACAATTGGGTTTAGTTTAAAAAAATATATAACCACCAACCCATGCCAGCCTGATGTTCACCTTCAGAGTCAGCTCATAAATCAGCAAGATCAAGATGGCAGCAATTCTCTCCAGAAATAATTGTAATTCAGACTACCTAGGAAAGACATTTAAAACTTCTCATGTCGCAGAGTTCTGTGTTTAGGTAATAGTGCACCTACCTTAATCTTGGAATTTCTAACTTGGAAATTTTTCATCTCTCTGGTAGTTTAAAAATAGAAAAATATAGCACTGGCTGTCTAATCAAAGATATTTCTGAATTTACATTTTAGAAAAAAGAGGAGTTTATAAATCCTAAAAACAATTGTTTTTTTCCAGGAACAAATTTCATGCAAATGAAACCATTAACAAAAAGTCCATGCTTCTTCACCAGCCAAGAGTCACAGATGAGAGGCAACTATCATCAGAAGTGAAACAAGCACAAACTAGGTAACGCGCATCTGGTTAAAAAATTTGAACCTGATCTCTATCAGGATATGACCAAGCCTTATTCACCACTTATTACTTCTTATTAATTCACTTACTGAATTATGTAACATAAAGAAAATCAAGGAACTCAGAATGTATATCTAGTTTATCACAACAATATTTCAAATATTATTTATACAGAATCTTAAGACCTTGCCTGCAAACAGATGCTTCCACATTGAGGGCAAACATCCCTGAAGGTGGTAGTAACTTAAACATTTCATCTGAAGCACACAGGTTTGTCTTGTTTTATAAAGATTAATATTAATGATGTTTTAGGTTAAAATTAAATTATAATTGTTTACTTGGATTTTTAAGCATTAACCATGGTTAAAACATTCTGATGATCAAGCTTTAAACATTAGCACTCAAACACCTTCAAAATTGTCAGAAAGGCTTTTCTGATGTTCCTGTCTTTCTGTGGATCATCTCTTCCCTTTGGGTTCATCCAAAGGCAAGAGATGAGTTCATGGAGTTTAACACTAAAATGTCTGCATTTGTGTTGAGCCGTGTATGTGCTGTGAGAAGGAAAATCAGGATTTGTTTAAAAAAATCAGCAATTAAAACAGCAATAGAATGTAGAGAAGTGAATATTTATATTTGGCGTCTTCCTCACACCAGATATTAAAAAACATTCTGTGCAACATCAGCAAGTGCAATGTCTCATTTATTTGAAGCCCAGCTCTCCAACTACAATCCTTTTTCTGTCTCTGGCACATGCATACTGATGCCACAGGTATCTACAGGTTACTTGCACAGATTGTCACAGCAGATTTTTAATCTATAATAAAGAATGAGAAGTTTGTGTTGACTGAAAAGTAATGAAACTTTCTGTCAAGATAAATTTTACACATTAAATGTGCTCTGGGTTTAGATCAATGCAGATAGTGTCAAATAAAACAAAATACTACAAGGGAAGATTCACAAAAATTGATTGTGGCCAAAATACGCCCCAGCACTGTTAAGAGGTTTACTTCAGTAATGTCTATGGTCATTGACTAGATCAATGAAACTCATTCTTTCAACAGCATCCAATTATCAGTTTACCGTGGAATGAGCTTTCTAATAAATCAGTATACTTTACATAAAAGTAGACAAAGCTTCAATGAAACTTAATAGCAAAATATAAAAATATTTTGGTTCCAGGAAACAGGGATTTGTATCACACCCAAGAAAAAGGTTATTACTTGCCTTATTTAAGGTTGGCCCATAGGTAGTAACATTTTGAGGCAGTAACTTTCTGTTGGCTCCTTTATGGTTAGCAGGGTAATAGGGTTTGATGAAACACTTAGGACAGGTGATCAAAATGCTTCAATCATATTTACAGAATAAAGAAATGGCACACACAGCCAGTACCAAACAACATAAATTCAGGCATGGTATCAGATAGTCAATTAAAAGCCACTTTCCACAGCACAAGTTCTGAAATGCTTTCTTACCAATATTACATGCCTCAGTTATGTATTTTTTCATTTTCTTGGGTAAATAGGCAGCCAGTAAGCATTTGAGCTTTAAAGCAGAGCTGAGTAGAGTAGAGAAGTCCTTCATAGCTACTCTTCTTTGTGCTCTCTAAGAGGCAATGGCATGAAGAATCACCAAAGCTTCGTGCTGCCATTAATAGGTCAGAGATGAAGATAAACTTGAGCACCACACAATCTGTAATGTGCTTGTCACATCATTTCTGTAGGGCAGAGGTTTTCTAACTATTTCAGAGTTGGGAAGTCAAAAGAGAGAGAGATGAAGGACCAGATCCTAGAAAGAGCTTATGAAGATCAGTTTAGAAATCCCAGTTGGCTGTCACATAAGACCAGGGGAAATCAAACAGACATATCTGTGGAAAGCATGCAGCACTGACAGCCAAAGGGCTGAGTCTCAGTGAAGATCCAAATTCACCCTGATTAGCTGAGGTTTGAAGATCGTCTAAAAGGAGATATTATTTGAAAAAATATACCAGCAATTTTACCCAATTCAGTGCTGAATGGATGTCTCTGTAGTGATTATAGGCAGAGAGAGACCAGGAATGGGACATAGGTACCTGTGTCCAAATCCATTTCCAGAAGCCTAAAGAGAGGTTTATAGAGTGCAAAAGGCCATCAAGGCCTCCTCTGCTCCTTGCAGAACATGCATGTGTACATCCAGCACTACTTGGTCCATATTTTTACACCAATAAACCATATTCTGCTGTTACAATATGACATGCATGGGTGCTGTCATTTACCCTTTAGTGTGCTCCAAAGCATCCTACAAAAATGTAGGTTGCATGAGACAAACTATAATGTCATTGCTGGTGTGCTTGGCCCCTGCTTTCATGGCAGGCCTGGTGCTGCTGCCAGGCCGGCTTCATGACAGTGCTGGAATTACAAGGGGCAAACCAAAGGAAGGTGAGCCTGGCCACTGCTCTGCAAGGAGCAGATCATTCTGAAAACCCTCCCTGGTGCTGCACCTGTCTGAGTTCTGTTTGCATCACCAGGGATGTCTGTGGGAGCTGTGCCACGTGCCCTGGGGGCATCTCCTGCATCACAGCAGCCACTGCATGAACTTGGATAAAAGATCTGGAAAAGGGCAAACCCTAAAAGGCAGTTGTTATTTTGTCTAGCGAATGGAGTGAATGCCAATTATTTAAAAACCTAACTGATCAATTAATATTGATTCTGCTTTGCTTCCCATTGATTACCAGGCTCAGTGTAAGAGAGAAAAAAGAAATTGTTCTCTTGTATCCTTGATCCTGAGGTATAGTTGTGGCAGCTTGGCATACAGCAGTAGGTTGTTCTTCACAAAATCTACACAGAATACAAATACCTATTGACATCAGCACAAAAAAAGTCTGATAACTCCTTCATCACAGGTTTTATTGTACTGAAAAACTCCCCACAAAATATATTTAATTTTATGTGTACCAGGGGTGGCATATTTGAACAGAAAACTCCATGGCTGTAGGAGCTACAAATTGCTGACAAAAAGTTATCAGTCTATCAGGCACTGGAGTCAGTGAGTCATGAGTTCTAAGACTGATATTTGAGGGGATATTGTCACCCTTGGTTTTTCATGTTTTTCCTTTTGCCATCTGATGTTTACGTATCTTGGAGTCAGTTCTCACACTTTCTTATGTAAATAAAGAAATGTTTACATATTTTCTCCTCTAGGAGGAGTTTCATGAGTGATGGTGATGTTCACCGACGAGATTGGAGAGCTGGCAATGCCTTTGGCCAATCTCTTGCCTTCTGTAAAATTGTATATAAGTTGGAGTCAAAATAAAAAAATTGAGCATTCTGCCTGACCTCAGAGCTCGTCCCTGCCTCGTTCTTTCATGTCCTATTGTGACAGGATATGATATTTATTTAGTGGATAAATTGAATTTACCTATGAAGAGGGGAAGATGGGAAGAAGGGAAGATGGGAATGAGCATCCTTTTCAATGGCAGTAAATGCAGCAAGACTCCCGTCTCCTTTCAGTAGCAGATTTTTGTTCTTCTGTGCATCTTTTTGGTAAAATTACTTCTTAAAAGAAAAAGTGTTTTAATGCAGTGAGGCAAATAGATGAGAAAATAAGAGACCATAAATGTTCACAAAAATCAGTTGTTTATCAAAGACAATGCAGTGAGGCATGTTATGATCAGTGAGAAATACATACAGGTTTTTTAGAGGTGATATAAGCAGATGAGTTTCTGGCCTAGGAAGATTCTCATGTAAGTTGGAAACCTCTGAACTTGATCTTTCAATTATGGGAAGAACCCAAAAAAGGCCCTGAGCCTGGTGTTCCACTGAGCTGGCAAACACACAATAGCTAACAGTGAATTTAGTCCCCTTGCAGTCTCTAAGCCTACACATTGTCTTTGATGTATCTAATTTTTTTGATTGCTCCTAGGAAAATTCTTATTTTCAATAAGCAAACAGATATTTCTATTTTCAATAAGCATTCCTATTTTAATAAGCATTCCTATTTTCAGTAAGCTCCTATGTTTCTCCTAGAAAAGTTCCTATTTTGGATTGCTCCTAGGAAAATTCCTAGCTGCCAGAGCAGCTTTAAACAAAGTCTAAATCACATTGTTGAACCTGCCTGTGGAAGCACAGAAATTTGAATCTGGCTGAACCTGGATTTTAAACCTATAGAACACCTAGTCTGGGCAAAGCCTTATTTATTTGCAGACATTGGAAACAAAATGAAAACCCTGTGCTCTAGATAAAATACATTGACTCTGTAGTTGCAAACAGTTACACAATGTTCATACTAAATATTCTGTGTCTTCCCACTGAGTTTCAGTATTTGCAGGACCCACCCACAGCTGATGTAAAAATCTGTGCATACAGATACCTTCCTCATAAATCTTAGAAAGGAGGTGAGGAGGCCATATGCACCTCTGCTGAGGCTCAGAGAAAACTGTGGCTGTTCTGTGCTTCCCCCAGGACACACAGCAGTCCCTGGAAGGCTGAGCTCCTGTTCTCCAGCTTCAGCTCTGTGTGTCTTGGGCATGGAAAAGATGCACTCCACCCTGGCACCCCAGCCAGTTAGGGGGATAGAGATGACAACCCCTCAAATTCCTTGATTTCCCTTGAACCTGGGAGTATACAGAGCACTTTGTCTTAGAATTAGACTAATGATGACACAGTACCTTCAAAAAGTTCTGACATGTATTTTAAATGCCTAAATATGAGATTGCCTGATTATGTTGGAAACCCATCTAAAAACTCCTTTCTTTATGTTATACTCATAACTGAAATGATAAAATATAGATAGAGACACGTTCTCTGATAAGCCTGTTTTTTACATTTTAGCCCTAAACTTCTTTCACTTTCAGATGCTTGCAAATGCATATTTTCATATTATAGTTTTCATCTTCTTATATTTTTTCCTCACAGTTTCAGTTTCTTCACTTAAAAATAGCAATTATTTAAAATGCAATAGCTTTCACTCAATTTTGAAGCACAGCACTGAGATATTCTCAAAACCATACTGTTCCATTGCCTCTCTATACAAGATCCATTTATACACAGATAATTAGATTCCAACACTAAACCATTTCTTACCTTGCCTATAAAAAAAAATTTATAACAGACTGATTATATCTCCCCTACAAGGTGCATACAAACAAACTCAAGTGAAATTGTTTTAAGTTTGTTTAAAAACAGCACCAAGATAAAAAAGGATTTAGAAAATAATTATTTCTGTTGCACTCTTGTAGCTTACTGTGAGGAGTAAATTCACAACATCTATAAATCTATATACAGACAGACATACAGACACGGATATTTAGCTCTCATTAAGGAGACATGAAGGGTCTCTTGTGTTTTGATCACTTACCAGCATTTCTATCTCATGGAGCATATTTTTCATGTAAGGCTTCTGTTAACAAGAACTTTAAAACATTTCTTCTGAGATGATGTAAGAGAATAGCCAGTTTTCATGTCTTCCTTATTAAGGCATGATTTTGCTAAAAACTTCTTGTTATTGTTCATATTTCCATGAATATAACTTTATACACGAGAGCTTTTTTTAATCCAAGAATCCTAAGGTATTTATAAAATTAAATTAAAAATCACAGAGGTGACATGGACCAGTGACTTTGTGGGGTGTGGGTTCTTACATATTTGTCTCAAGATGGGAAAACAAAATGACAAGTTATGGTTTTGGTTATGAAGTAATTTAGTAAAAACCAATTAGTAACAGATATTCGTAATGACCTAGTGAGAACATAGCTAGGTGACATATTGTTTCTGGTATCAATGCCCTGGATAATCCATTACTTGTGCAGTTACTTCCAGCAGCAGCTAGTAACTGATATTCCCTGATTCACTCACTCTGAAGTATGGAATGTGTCACTTCACAACCCTGACCTGCTATCACTTGTTGAAGCCCTTGCTATAGTCAGAAGTAGAGCCTGAAAAGTAATTTGAAGATACAATAGGCAGAGTTCCTTGGAGGAGGATGTTAGCTGTTCTGTCAGAATAATAATTGTAGCAATCACAATCAAGATATCTGAATTCTAGTGTCAAAATGCAAGGCTAATTCTGACTCTGTGATGTGTAGGAACAGAGCAGGACACAGGCCCTTGAGGACCGCATCATAGTCACAATTTTATAAGCTTTTCAGTTCCTTAAATATTTTGATGGAGGAAAAAGGTGGATGTGTATCTCCAGAGACAGAAGAAAAGCAGCTTTCAAGCTGCATGCGAATTGGAAGTGCTGCAGTTGACAGGGCTGAGTGTGTACCTTGGTCACCCTTTGGCTTAGAGCATTACACAGTTACATGCTGAAAATTGTCAGCAGTGTTTAACTTGAAGCACTAAGGAAAAGGACTCACCTACTTGGAATCAGACACTTGCAAACAGTTGACCAAAACCTTTGTGTACTTCACTACCACATAAGAAATGTTAGCTCTGTAACGAGTCATAGGCTGTACCCCACATGGATTCTCTGTTGTTTAATAATAGAATTTATGCTACAGTCATTTTCTCTGTGGGGATTCTAATACACTTCTTTTTTCCACTACAAAAACACCTATTTTCATGGATTTCACTGGAAATTCATATAATTGAGCCATCTTTCGTTGTTACATCTATTTCAAATTGATCAGTGAGTTAAAACTTTGGTAAAGGGAGTCTCTGGGGAACCTGGTAGAAGTATCACACGAGCCTCATTTCCTTAAGGAGGCAGGTTAAAAATACACATGAACATCTTTCCAAGTATGTTACTGACCAAGTATCACTAAAGTCTAAAACAAACGCATGTCTGGATGGAATGCAATAATATGTTAGGATCAGCCTATTTAACTTGGTTGTCTCTGTGTTTTGCTGCTATTTCCACATGGGTACAAGACATGGCAGAATTGCACAGGATGCTGATGCTCTGATCCAGCATGTGAGGGGTGATCCAAAAAACAGCACCAGAGATTCAATAACACAGGGCCTTGAACTCAGTTTCTGGCAAGAAATCAAAAAATTCCATGAAGGGGTTCTTGTAACACATGTTGATATTTATAAAATATGAGATAATGCATCATCAGGGAAATGTTACTGATCTTACCTAGAAATAAAGTTGTTATTAGAATTTTTATAGTAGCTAGGGAGCTGTAGCAAGTGAGCTATACTATCAGTTGGCTTGCAAATGTTTCATGTTTGTGTTCCTAAGGCTGCTTGTACTGCAGAATTAACTTTTATCATCAACTAAGTAATTTCATCATCAACTAAGTCAACTAAATGCTTGCTTAGCATTTGCAACACTTCAATACCTTGTGTAGTTAGGAAATTATTACCAAAACTTAATGATCATCAGTTTCTATACTCCCCTCTTGCATTGCTACAAAAATAGTCTAGTGAAGGTAACAGCCGAAAAAGCTTTGTATCGATACAGTGAGAACACCTTGATAAAGTGAAATATGCTTGTGCCATCAGCTGAGAACAGAGAATTGGTAGAAGCATTACTGGGAAGAAGAAAATCAGATTAAATAATTAGTGTCAATTAGCCCAAGCAAATAATTCTATAAACAATTGGTCTCTAGTGCCCTGTTTAATTATATGAGACTTTCATCGCTTCTTATCAAGTCTGCTTTGATTTATGTTAGACTCTTGAGCATCCCAGAAGTATAATTAATTATTGTCTTGTAAATAAACCTTTGGTAATTAATGGTAGCAGAAAACAATATTACTATCTTTTTTAAACTATTCCACTATGGAACTATGAATACTTGAAAACTATTTTAGGTTTCAGGATAAAAGGGATTCACACTGCAGCAAAAGATATGATAGTTGTAATTAAAGGCAAATTTGCTAGAAGCAGTAATACACTACAATTATATTAAACAACCATTCCATGTTACTTACTACAGCTAGTGCACACCTTTGTAATCTGGCTTTAGGCTGTAATACCTGTTTTACTTATATTCAATTCTCAATCCCTAAACTAAAAGAAATTAGACAGTTAATTATTTTCAGAGGTAGGCAGCAAATACAATTTCTGCAAAAGAAATTCACTGCTAAGAGAAACTTCTTATTAAATGACAATGCCTTGAAAGTTCTAGCATCATCAATCCTTCCATGATACAAGAATCTCAGCTAATCCCAGAACTACATGAAAACAAGTAAATATGAAGAGAATGGAAAACCACTTCAGTTGCTCAAACAAAGCATAGTACATAACCTCAATTATTCTATTTGAATTTGTAGGTGCATCTCCTGTAAATCACTTGACTCTTTGATTCCTCTATTTGATAGTTTTGTCACACTTGGAAAAATAAATGCAATATCCTTTGCCCTGAGTAGATTCCCATAGCTAATGCAAGCAATGGCACAGCAAATAAATAGGCACTGAAAATCATCAGCTAATATAAATGTGTAGTAGATATTTTCTAAACTCATTGGGAACTAGGTGAATTTCAAAAATGCTAGTAGCTGGTACCTACTGTGCCTTAAACCACTCATAACACTACTGGTATCAGTATTGTGGAGGTATGTTACAGGATTTTTTGGTCAGGTATTGCATGTTACACCATCACTGTACCTTAGCAGTTGTAGCAATGTTGGAGGCTTTTGATTACATCAAAGAGTGCTAAAACCTCAGCCCTTTGAGACTTAGGAATACAGCCACATGACCCACAGTCCTGGCCACTTATTGCCCAGATGCTGTGGCTGCCTTTCTCTCTTTTAATTCAGATTTCTCTCCCACAAACATTGGGGAAGATGAGCCTAACGATGAATATAGGGAAGAAACGTGGTGAGAGGAACAGTGCATTCATCATCATTTCTATCCCAACATGGTCTTGAGCACATATTCAGATGTGCAGCTGGACATTCCTGAAATTTTTGTTACAGCATAGTGGGGTATTAGTAGGCCATTTTTTTTTACCAGCTGTCAAAATTGAGCTTGATTCCATCATTTCTACAAACCTTCTGCAAGAAGTGTAAGGATGGTATCATGTTGTTCCTTTGCCTCCACTTTTCTAGATTGAAGGCCAGCTTCCTCAGCTTCTCCTTGAAAGGCAAATGATCTAGGTCCCTGACTAGATCCTTAACCCTCTGCTAGCACCTCTCCACTTTCTACACATGCTTTCAGAACTGGACAAGCCAAGGATACAAATATTCCCAGTACAGCTTCATTAGTACCAATCATAATGGGATGAAAAATTTCCTCTAATCTACTGGCCTCATTTCTTGCAGTATGGCTCAGTAGCAGATTTGTTTCATTTGCAGTGAGCACAAACTGTTGGCTCATACTCAGCCTGGTGCCACTGTTCACGGGCATCTTCAGCCACGCTGACTCTCCTCACCTGCACTGATGCATGAGGTTACTCAGGACTCCGCACCTCTTGCTGAACTTCACAGATTTTATGTTGGCTCCATCCCTAAGTTTCTCAAGGCCCCTCTGACTGAGTGCCTCCTGCTTGGCATGTTAACTAATCCTCCTAATTTTCTAAGAGCACCTTCTGTTACATCACTGTTATTGATGAACATGCTGAATTGAGTCAGCCCTATTTCAACATCATGGTGGCCATTTTATTGTCAGCTGTTAACTAAACATGAAGTCATCAATAAATGCCTGTGGGTTCAACAGCCAAGACAGGACCAAATGCATTTAACAGTCTCTTATACCAGAGAGCTGAGGGAGATGGCATGAAAACCTTACTAAAGCCAAACTTTATATCCACCAGTCTTCCCTGCTTCACACAGGCAGTCATTCCATTATATCCAGGAATCAGGCTGGTCAAGTTTGATCTGCTTGGCATTTGTGCTAGAAAATTCATCTCAAAGGTCTAAAACCTTCCTGGATTCCTTGCACAGTTCTATGCTGCCTTCCCAAGAAATGTCTTTGTGGTTGAAATCCCAAGGAGGGTGAATGCCTGCAATCAGAATATTTCTGTAGCTGTTTGGAAAAGCTGTTTGTCCACTCCATG
Organism: Pycnonotus jocosus; assembly: GCA_013400435.1. NCBI lineage: Eukaryota > Metazoa > Chordata > Aves > Passeriformes > Pycnonotidae > Pycnonotus > Pycnonotus jocosus. Next base: position 23,690 of record VWYP01016636.1, on the reverse strand, counting down.
CTTCAGAGTTAACAGATATGTGGAAAGCTGTCAGGCTTGATCTTGCATGGAGATGCAGTTCTGCACTGGGAATTGAGGAGGCTGTTCACTCCTAGGATTAGGACCTAATTCCTTTAATTCTGACTGCCTTGTTTAAAACCAACTTCCCAAAACATAAAAATAGCTAAAGAGTCAAGGAAAATCTAGACAATGAAGGAAGCATTCCCAGAATAAAATGCAAATGTTATACAGAAAACCAGAATGGTCACAAAAAAGGGATTGGTATAAATGCAAATGCTGAGCCAACCCAAGCATGACAAAGTCTGGGAGACAACACTTCAGGTACAAGTTCAGAACACCGGGTTATGCAGAGAGTTAAAGCAGACAGCAGGCACAATGACATGTTAAATTACCCACATGATGTATAGCTTAATGAACCCCCTTGTGTTGATCATGCTTGGCATTAATCAAGAGCCATGAACAGATTCCCTTATTTTCTCAATGCTGCTCTGATAAACTGCAATTTCATTTAACCTTGGACAGGAACTTTAATAGCTTCCACGGGACAACTGTCAATACCTTCCCGGGTATACAGTGATTAAACTGCAACACAAGATGCATGTCATGAATTTTCTTCATTTGAAATTAGAATTTTCATTTTTAACAACCATTTGCATAAAATATGCTGAAAGTATGGAAATATGTAAAGACTTACAATCTTGCTTAGATAGAAGTGCACCAAGACAAAGGTTTTTTAAAAATAAAACAATTAACAACATATTAGTTAACATATTGAGAGCTTCAAATAACCTTATGTTTGGGAAACAAGACAACAAAAGACAATAATCCAAAGAAGGGTTTGACGATGTCTCCTTAAGTTAGCTCATTATGCATCAGATATCATTGGACATTACATGCTCCTTTAGCAAAGGCAATATGGAGAGGCTGAAGGTGGGTTGTTCCTCAACTTCAGTGGTTTCTAGAGACATCTTTGGGTGTTTTTTTCTCTAAAAGCAGTGCTTGTTACTTCCTGAGTCCAGCCTCTCTGCCCCAGAGGCACCATAGAAGAAAGAATTACTAGAGCTACCGAGTGGACTAGGTCCACTCAGTCTGCAAGTTACTAGTCCAGGCGGTCAAAGGAGACAAAAACCAAGACAAATACAGATTCAGTGCCTTTCCTAGGTGATCTGTTCTAACAGAGCTCTACAAACAACTCTTTTTTCACTATTTTATTTAAAAGATGTTTTTATTTGTTGCCACTGATGACAATGAGAGAACAAAACTGGGTCACAAATGACTGAGAAATTTGTTATTTTTAATTCTCAAAAATCTTCATTGTAGTTATGGACTACAATTACAGGAACAACCAAACTACAAATGCCTCTGCTTAGATATCATCAGTTAATTTTGCAATTTTTTTCTGTGTGTTGTTTATTCTACAAAACCTGAATAATCCCAATAAAACCCCATTCTACACTTTCCCCGATTGCATTGGTACCAGTGAAAAGCACTGCAAAGAGCACTGGTAGCAAACTGCTTGCAATAGCACCAGCTAAAATGCCCTGGTATTGACTGATGTGGGACATTTAGCAGCAATGCACAGAAACCACACAAAATAGGGAATGAGTAGGAAGCAAACCAGAGAATGAGAATGATTCCATCAGGGTTGTGCACAACCTAAAATCAGAGATAGAAAGAAAAACCAGGAATAGGTTGGCCAGGGTCAACATAAGCACATGATTTCGCAGCTTATATTAAAAAACTGTATCTGTGAAGGCAGGCAAAGGTAAAGTTTCCAAACCTTCAGAAAAGGATCATTACTGTCAGGCTAAAATGCTGTCTTGGAGAATTCCCATTTCTGCAAAATGCTTCATTTAGAGGTAGAGATGTAAAAATTCTTCACTGAGAAGGAAAAGTAAGAAATAGCAAAACATCCTGCTGCCAGTTAAAGTCAGAGCAAAACTAGAGAGTAAGGTAACACTGGAAATCGTTTACAGGATTTGTGCCTGGAATGTGTACAAGTTTTTAAGCACTTGTTCTGATTCAAGCAGAATATAAACAGTCTGAATCCTAGCTCAGACTGCTTTTAAACCATATTAAATCACCAGCCATACATGTAGCTAGTTCCCAGCCTAGAGTACAACAGAATTGTTTTTTATTAGAATATGTGTTTTATTACAACTATGAGGTAACAGTGGCAATTGATGCCAACAAATCAAACACTTTTTCAATATCTCAAAAGGTCTTTATCACAAAATGGACTGTAGGCCTGGAAAACCCTGGGCAATCACAACATCTCTGGTGCAAACCCATTGTGGGCTCGGAAAGTGCACTGTGTTACCCATCAGCAAATAGGTGAACTTAACACACCAAAGAAACAAAAGAAAGGCAGTGGCAATGTAAATGTGAACAAAGCAATTTTGATTTCCTAGGCTTTTTTTTTTCCCCACAGCTTCTCCATGAGCTAAGACTAAGGTTCATCCCTCTCACCAAGAAAAATGTGATTCTGTACTCTATATGCTGAAAAAAGAGCAGTCTGTAACTACCTGGAGACTTGATACTCTATTTAAAGGATTGTAATGACTGGACAACACTAAATAAAAATTTAGAGATTGATGAAATAATGCCTTGTACTCCACTAGAACATGATTCACACATTCCCAACCAAGACAGTTACAACTATGTGCTTTGTTCTCTTGCATAACACATGCTACAGGAGTTCTCCCAACAATTTCTGCCTCAAGCCACAGCTTGTGATAAAGCTGTAGTGTACCTTCAGAAAAATATACAGGTTTGATCTAGTGTGTATAAAATTGACTGCATCCTTTGGCAGTATTTTCCACTCATTAATTGTTCTCCCTCCTCAGAAGTTTCCAGTTTGAAAACTGCTAACTTTGATATCTGCCATGGAATCACATTATATGTGGCCTTTTGTTTTGTTTCATTTTTTTTTTTAAAGAATCTTCTTACCTCAGCTAATACTTTGCTATGCAGAGGCTTATAGACCACAGTCAAGTTGTTTCTTTCTCTTTACTTTTTAAATCATCTAAATAGATAAAGTTCATTTGGGCTGCCTCTGTAAAGAGCACTTTCCAAGTCTCCAATCATTCCTGCAGCTTTCTTCTGAACCTGCTCCAATTTTCCATCATCCCTTTAAAAAGTTAATATCTTAATGGGACACAACATTCCCACAGCAACACTGACAGACAATTGCTACTTATCAGTGATAGCCAAATCTACATTTCTCTCTAATATCAAAAGCATAAATTAAACTAAGAGAAAAATGCATATGAAGCTGACTTAGAAAGAGTTGCCTTTAAATATTACCAAAGAAATCTTTTTACTGGTAATTTAGCATCCCATCACAGTACAGTAAAGCCAGGAATAAATATGTAAAAGTTTTAATTTAAAAAGAACAGCATGAAGCTTGAAGGCTGATTTAACAGATACTGCCAAGCTCAATCACCTGATGTTAAGTTGGAAAACATTTCCTTGCTGCCATTAGGAAACACTGTTGGCTACGAAACTACAGCGTAACTAATGCTGTTAGATTTCATATTTATTGAAAAAGTAAGACTCCTGTTCCCTAACCTAAACCATCTGACCAATCAAGGTGGAGAATCAGGCCAAAAGAACGAGCAATGAGCAAGAAAACTTGGAAGGTTTATTTCATCATGATGCCTTGTGTGCTCCAGTTCAATAAAGACAAGAGCCTTGCAGTTAAGCTGTACATCCTCTAAATAAGGAACTTTTAAATAAAAGGGAGCTTTTCCATTTTCTTTTTCAAATATGGAATACATTCTATATCTCATGACAAATCTAAGAAATGCTGGCTGTGATAGCTGTAAGGCTTCATGACGGTTTCTTTTCACGGAGATATTCACAGGCTTTTTTGGGACAGATATTGTGATCTTTGGCTTTGCTCAAATCTTCCAATTTATTTGGCTAAGATTATAAATTCAAAATCCCTGGATTATCTTGCCCCATATTCTTTCATATGCATCTTGTGAAAGCCTGTCTACTGTGGTCTGTAACCCTCTGTCTACACAGGTAGGAAAGTGGTGGTTTCCACTGACCCTTTTGCCCTTCCTATGGGGTCTCTGTAGACACCAATTTTTTACGCTGAGGGGACTGGTGGAAACATTGAGGGAGCTGGTGGGAGACATTTGCATCCAGATGTTTCTAACCATAAAATAACCTCAAAGTCTTGCAAGAGATCCCAACAGTGGGAAACTCCCCCTTCCCACCACAGTGGGCACATCCTACCACCTGAATGTGCATACCTGAAATAAGATGATTTCATGGTATCATTTGTTTAGGTCCCGTCGTGGGAAATTTCCAACAGGTTGAAATGCAATTTTTTTGCCATGTTAATGCTATTATTATCTTTATTCTTATGCACTTAATGAAACTAAATATATGACTAAGAGATGAATGTTTTGACTTATTGAGCTATGTCAGCCAAAGTTTAGAATTATGTTTGTGCTGAGTTCATTCATGCTGTTAAAGAAAAGCTTCCCAGATTATAAGCAGAACAAGTATTAACTAGATAGTTACTCAAATCTCTAATGCACAAGAGAGGAGAAAGATCAACATGCTTAAAGAAAAAAAGAGAAACAAGAATTCATCTGTTTAATGTGCCAGCACTCTTATTTCCAGCTAAAAATCATTGACTAACACAAATATTAAAGTAAAATATTCCTAAAATTGAAAACAGAATCGGCAATCTAGTCAATAGATGCAAATTACTAAGGTATTTCTGCAAACAGATGTTTGGAATAGCTTTCCACAAAAGAGAGATTTAAATAGAAAAGTATATAAGGCAAAATTACCTAAGTCAGCCTGTTTGCTGTTCAAAAGCTTATTCTGAAGGTCAGATATTTTGATGACTAAAATATTGATAATATACATTTGTAAAGCACCAGTGATCTGAAAAACCAGACCTCAAGGCGCTTTAAAGACTGTGTGTAAGTCTGAAGATATCTGTGAAGAAGCCTCAGAGGTATGGATGATGGATACAGGTAAATATAGAGAGAGCTGGTACCAGTTTGTTCTTTGCTTCTAATTCTACCTACATCCAGGGCAAGATCCCACTGCAGGTATTCCATGTAAAATATACCTGCTTTCAGAAGAAGGTAAGAGGAGTAAGGCATTATACTAAATCTTATGCTCTGCTTGAACTAGGGTCTCCATCTCATCAGTAAAAGTTAGAGAAAAATGCAGTGTCTGTGGGGGGAGAGACTGGGGAGACAAGGTAAGGCAAAATATGGCAAGGCGAGGAAATGTTAAACCCTGAAATTCCTGTATAATGCACATAAAGATTCTGCATGACTCCTTTGAATATCTTAGAAAACATTAAAATCTCAAGGCTTGGTGTTCATGCTCCTAACTGTTTGTGCAGCTGTTTGCCACTGTGCAGACACATAGCATGGGACAGGGAACTCACTAACTCCTCTCACTACCTGCCAAGAGAAAATTAGGCTAAGCCATAAATTTTAGTTGATTCAAGGTCTGAATGGGACAGCACACTTCTGAGGTATGCTAGAGATCCTCTGATAGATGCTTCAGAGCATGACATCAACAGTGTATAATAACAGCATCAAAACCAATTGCCCATTGAGCAGTGCTTCAATGTTTTTATCTTTTTTCCAACTGTAAGAACTAAATGAGAGAGGATGTATCCAGAATTTTCATGATTTGGTATATGACCACTCTTAACAGATAGAAACCATGTTGCAGAGTATTTGTAATTCAAACACTTATCTGGAGTTATTTATATTCTTGTCACTTTCTCCACCCCCAAGTAACATGGAGTCAGATTCTATTCTCAGTTAGCCCAACGAAAGTCCACTGAAATCAATGGAATTATTTGGATTCACTCCAATGTAACGGAGAACAACAGCACTGAATGTCACCATTGTGCTTTTCAACCTAAGCTGGTCCCTTAAAATATAAGTATTTGAGTAATTCCTGCTCTTTATTTTCAATGGAAATAGTTCTTATTATTCCCCTGGAAATTTTAGGTGAGTAGCAATGTCCAGTGTCTTTACTGGATGCACTGTCTTTCACTGTGCTCAGTAAATATCTAAATTGACCTCCCTTCCCCCCTCCCAGTACCTGGTTCCAATCACACTCAAATCATATTACTTATTATTCCTGCTATGAAAATCACCAAATACAGTAGGTAAAGATTTATTGTATCTCTTTAAGAAATAAATAATTCATTGAATACATTAGATGGAGTATTGTAGACTTTTTGAAAATCAACAAGATAGCTATTTCTCACAGTTGATATGGTTTAGAATGCTTTTAATCTTGGAGTAGATAATAAGTTATGTTTTTGGAAAAAAAATGTAAAAGGGAGAAAAGAGAGTTGTGTAAATAAACAATACTGCTTTCTCCTCAGAAATGTATGTATGTCCAGAAAAGCATTTAGAAGTGCAAGCAAAATTAAGAGCTTGCTTAAAACAATATGATTTAGTACTTTAAATCTTCCTCTGACAAGGGGTGATACAGTTTTCTCTGAAATAATCTTTGAGTTAGCATAACAAGAAAATACAACATGGAACAGGACTACATCTAGTTGGGAACCCAATACACTTGTTATGAAATCTGGGATAAAGTGAAAATAAAGAAAGGGGAGAAGCAGATGTTCCTAATTGTCATTACATGACCAATGAAACAAAATCTAAAATACCACTCTTGTGCTTTCCAGAACTCAAAATGTAAAGTAGATGACAGGTTTAAAATGACTGGATTGTAGTTTGGTCACAAATAACAGAAGGCCACAATGTCCACTGACTGCTCCTGGTCACTAGGAAAATCCAAGCTTCTGATCTAAACATAAATGACATACTAAAAATAGACCTACATCCCTGAGTGAGACAGAAGGAGCCAGCAGTCTTTTTTCTGTATGACAGAGGTCTTCAGCTAAGATCAAGTAATCTTACCTAGAAATCTGGTCATAATTCAGAACAGGTTTAGTAAGGATTATTCATTTGGATCAGGTAGAATTTCTGAAAGATTGGGTTTACATCCAAAGGTACGTACAGTCAGTTTAATCTAACATCTCTGTCTTAGAATTTGATTGTCATGGATGTTGCTACTTCATTACAAATGAGAAAGGTATTCAGTCATGCTGAATGGGGATATTTATATGTAAATATAGGAATTTTTGCTTTGGCAATAACTTCATTTCTGGGATGGAAGTTTATGCGATTCTCCCAATACTACATTAACCACCAAAAAACCTGATGCAAAGGAAAGCCAAAAGATAAGCCTACTACTCTGTCCCTGAACACATTTAATGCCTCGCTTCTACCCAGCAGCCACTACAAAACTATGCAATCAGACAAAGAAGATGGTTCGAGCCAAACTTGCCCCTGGTGTTTGTCCCTGGAAAATCGATACATTTGTTCCCACAGTGACCCAGGCCACATAGATGCTTTATGTAAGTGGTCACTGACACAGGAAACTTTTCGTGTCTTCAGGAGGAAAACATGAAAATGCAGAGATAATCACACAAAATGTTTACATCGAAAATATGTTTATGTTGCAAATTTAAACCTCCTCAACTTCAAAAACATCAGAATTAAGCTTGCTTTTGCAACTTTAATTTGAGCTCATTGCACATATGCATGACAATAAGTCCTTAACTGCAGAGACACATACATCATTCAGTTCATAGGATGGACAATGCTCCCGGAGTGAGCAGCTGTTCAATATTCCCTTTATTCTTATCACTCAATATGTGGCTCCATGCCTTCCTCACTGCACATCATTCAAACCCTGTGCAGAATACTGAATTATTAATATCTTTATGGGTGTTTCTGTAGCATTCTCTACTAGGATTTCTGAATCCTTCCCAAATACTAATTAATTTACCTTTAAACCTAAGAAGTGAGACTCTACTATCAGACTCACTTTATAGATGGGGAACTGAAGGGCTGAGCCATTAGGGCCAAGATTGATGAAAATATCTGCTAATTTGGGGCCCTCAATATGATGTGCTTAGAGCTATATTTTCCATGATGCTTAGCATTTTTATGGTATTTTATATGGCTAAAGCATAAGTCCCCTTGATTTCAGCAGCATCTGTGAGAACTCAGCACTTTTGTGAATCAGTCCTGAGAGTATGAAGTTGTGCACTCAGGAAATACAGAATACACCAGTGCATTCCACCCATAAAACTTTCACTTGAATCACTTGAGGAATCTGAGTTTACAAAAGGGGAAAAATCAGGATAGATGAGGGTTCACTTCTGGAGATATGGTTCCAGCAGAATCCTTTTGTCCATCATAGCATAAAGTTGTTTTCACAAGAGAGCTTTCTGTCTTCCTGTTCTGGTTTCATTATTGCAGCTTCTTATTTTTTCATGATGCTCAAGCAGATGACAGCCTTTTATGTTACAGTACCGCAGGAAGCCCCTGTGCCTGACAAAATGTCAATTCTGCAGGAAAAAAAAAGAAGAAAAACAAAAAGACTGTTCAAGACTGATACATAGCATGAAAAAGGACACTTAGGGCTGGCAAGGAAAGCTTAATTCTATCTGTTTCTAATCTCTCAGTTGAACGCACAATCTTCAGAGGTTTTTTTGATACTAATTTTAAGTATATAGGTTTTTTAACCATTTCTTTTTCAAAACTAAACAGGATTTTTGCTGTGTAGAGTAAGACTGTTGCTCAGGGTGGCTCTTTGGCATGGCTGTCAGCTTGTGGTTCACAACATCACCTCTTATAAGGCAAGATGATATAGGAACAACAGCAATGGTCAACATGGAGCTCCTTATAAACCCATAGCAGGGGTGTACGTGACACCCTGCCCACAGATTTTACAGCTGTTTGCTTTGCAGCCATAAAATCTTGAGGCAAATCTTGACAGGAGTTTGTGATAATAGTGTATCTTTCTCCTAGTTTAGCATTTATGATCCTACATCTTCCTTTTTAAAGCCCAGTTAGATGTATTCAAGAAAACAATTGTAAAATAATTCTTAAAAGTAGTTAAAATATGCTTGCTTATGAAATTAATTTTGGAATTGATGGGATTTAATTTTTTAAAACTATTTTAAAGTTTTTAGATTTGGCAGACCACTGGTATGGAAAATTTCACAGTTTTAATGGAAAATTTCACAAAATTGTAAGAAGGATAAATGCAAAGCCTTAAAATGGAAACTGCTGAGCTTCCTCAACTTCAGAACTTTGGAAGAAGCAGGGGTTGGACAATGACAGTGTATTTATTTCTTGTCAGATTCCAACTGTCTTCATTGCCTTCTGTTCTAACACTATTACTCATATCCCTTTGGTTTAAAACAAAACAGAACAACAAAAAAAAGTATTTGCCCTGATAACTCTTGAGCTCTCTTTTTTTGGTTATTGTTTGGAAGGGTTTCGGGTGGTGGTAATAGGTTGAGGATTTTTGCTGATAGATTCTCTTTATACATGGCCATACTCTATATTTGGCTATTCTGTGATTTTCACTCTATTTTGTAAGTTGATTTCCTTTCAGGGGACATACAACTTTTTCCCTGGGATGCATTTAATACCTACACAGAGAGGCTGTCTGTGAATGAGGAAGGATTTGGCAGCTATAGCCACTGTACTCTGTTTCTCAGCAGCCTGTTGAAACGCTAATGACTGATCTAATAAGCCAGAAGTATTAGAAGGTCAGAGTGAACAACATCGCTCAGTTTGACCTTCCATTATTTATAGTTTGTCACATCAGCTCTCAAAGCTCCAAGCCAGGAGCTGGTAAGGAGCTGAATCAGCAGCACAGGCATGACACTGCAACATTTTCACTTTGGGTGAATAGCAACCCGGCGTTGTGGTGACCTGTGCAACCACCCATGACACACATCGCTAAAGGTGGTCCCTGCCCGTTCACTATTTCATGTAGAAACTCTCGGTAAAGTTCAGGAATAACAATGCAGTTGGCACTCAACTTTATTTCTTTTCCTTAAAAGGTCTAGACCCCCAAACAATCTTTGAATGAAAGGCCCCTCTTTTTATAAGAGATCTATTTTCACACTGTTCAGACCACATTTTGATTATTAGATAAATCATGTGGTTAAAAAAAAACAACAAAAAAACAAACGAACAAAAACCCAACAAACACAGTCTTAAAATTGTAGGTAATAGCATCTTCTTCATCTGAGAGAGAGGGACCTCACCACAGCTGCAGAATTGTTTGATAAAGCAAAAACAGGGGTGGAGAGAGTGAATCAGTTCTTAAAATCAGTTCCTGTCTGGATTTTAGCACAGAATAAAATGGACTGGATTAGGCTTGGAGCAATCCAGTGGAAAGTGTTACAGTCCTCAGTGTGTTTACACTCTCAGTGGGATCTCAGAAACAGGTAGAGGACAGCTCATGGCTTAGCTCCTACAGGCTGTGGGATAATATGGATGCCAAAGGGTCTCAGAAGCCTTTTTGCAATCCAGGCCAGAACGGGTGCACACAACCATCCAAATGTCAGATGCTTGAATGTTGTTGACTTGTATGCAGATCGGGGTAACCACATTAGCAAGTGTTTTTGGTTTTGTCACTATACTGTTTTTCCAAGCTATAGACTCCACAAGAAAATGCTGTTGCAAAATTCACAGCTCTCATTAAAAATGCACACAACAAAGCCAGATTCTATTCTGCACTCTTTCACACACACACACACACAAAAAAAGTCCCCAAACAAACAAAAAAAACCATAAAGTGGGTGTACACCCCAAACTCATAAACCAGAAGGAAAATGTAAAATATTTCATTCTCTATCGTCTCATGAGAAGGCTATGCAGAATTGGCAATGGTTTGTTTGCCTTCTGTTACAAAAAACTTCCTGTTACACAGGAAAACTCCTATACACAGTGATCTGGAGAAAACTTACTGGAACATTTCTATTGGAAAATGAAATTTCCAGGCCAGGGTTGGCTTAGTTTACTTTCTAGATATGACAACTGACAGAACTGTATTTTCCAAGCAATGAGAGAAGGCCAACAACTAATTCGGTTACGTGTTGTTTCCCCCAGCAGACACATGCAGGAAGATATTCACTTCTGGGCAGTCTAGCAAGTCCCTGTCCTTCCTTTAAGCTATTGTCCTTCTGACTAAAACCTTCACTCCTGCTCTAAGATTGTGACACTATGGAGACAGAGACATGAGAAGGCACTGAATCAATTGCTGTCTCCAAAAATCTGGAGGCCTAGATGAAGATGAATATGTCAGTCCACATAGGGAAGAGACAAGCTGGGTATGTACACAAAAAGAAACAGACTAAATGGAAGGTATAATTTTAATTTCTGAACCAGAGATACTGGAGGGAAAGTAGGATTTCATTGTTCATGATTCTCTTCTGTAGTGCAGGAGGTTTTCTTGTTTCTGTGGGATTATTTTCTGGACTGGTCCAGCTATGGAACCAAGCTGGTTCTTCTATCTGTAAATAGTAATAATATTTTTTTTTTCAGTCTTTTTATTCAAACTTGCTACCATATTTGCAATTGATGGTGTCACATTAAAATCTCCCTTAAGCATAATCTGATATGGTCCAGTAAAGTCTCAATCCAGGACTTGATATGGGTAAATGCCTTGAGATTAGACTGGCATTTCTGTGGGAAATCATCTATTTTTATTTAGAAAATGTTAAATGAATCAATACTAGCCTTACTAAGAAACTGCTTCCTTTCTGCATTCTTTCAAGATGAGCAGATGAACAGAGGTTGGAGCTCTGAGAACCTAAGCAATAGGTAACAGTGTGACTGAGCTGCTGAGCCATTCTTTTAGTGGCAGCATGGGTGAAAGCCAAATCAAAATTACCATGTAACCACAGCCTGACTGTCACCAGGCACATGACAGGCAGCCTGACAGCCTAACTTCAGCGGGTGGATTCCCCTGGACAGCAGAGCTGAATTTCACAATGCCTAAATCCCTCTTTGCACTTTGCACTTCACGCTTTCCCCAAATCTTAGGACTGTGAAGCTGAAGTTGTAGGTCACAGAGGTGTATACTTCACACAATTGCTGCTGGCTGGGACTCAGATGATCAGTAGCTCTTAATTGTGATTATAAGAAAAGCAATGCACATTCCACTACATTACATTCCATTGTCTACGACTGGAAGAGAACATTACAATCAATTTAATAATTACTTTAATTTCCATTCTGAGTTTTGGGGTTGAGTTTTTTCATATTTATTTGTTTGTTTGATACTTTCATTTGTTTCTTTTTGCTTTTGACAAATTTGCTGGATATTAAGCCAGAGAAAATGAGGTTAAGCATTTCTTTTACATGATAATGCATTCTTCCCAGCCTCTTCCATCCACTTCTCTTCCTCCTCGACACCTTCCTTCTCTCCTCTGCTCCATACACAGTTACGTCAAAAGAGGCCACTTTTGAACTTGTGAGGAATAACCGAAATTACATCCCTTGTTTTCATCTTCCTCCATCACTCGGCACTGTAGTGTAATTCCTAACCTGTAAGATAAATATTTTCTGCTTTATGGTAATGTATATATATGCAATTTACATGCCCATAGGTCACATGCCTAGGTATAAATTACTGCTAAACATTTAAATTACAATCCAAATGTGCTTCATTAACAAATACAGATTAAACTAAAACCAACAAAAAGCCAAAAACCTCATAGTAGGATCAAAATTCCAAAGACCTTCTGCACTGCAAATTCTACTGTTCAAGCAGTGGAAAAACAATACAATTACATGCAAGGGCTTGTAGACACTTGCTTAATGCATGACGAACATGCTGACCAAATACACAGTCCTCCTACCTCTGTCTCCCAGAAGTATCTGAAAGGAGGAGGACAGCTGTAGTCTTCCTGATTTTGGGCCATCACAGAGAATGGGATGACAGATGTTGAGCTATTCTTTCAGTGTGGGCAGGAACTCCTCTCTGTCAAACAAAGAAGATTGACAGTCTCAGAGCCCAGTTTATTTGTATAAAAAAGCCAGCTGCTTCTTTAACAGTTGAAGGCAGTATTCCTAGCATAGTGAAAGTAGATGAATAAATTAATAACTACTAACATGATGTCTGTTGAATGATTCTGTGGAAACAGTAATTCCACAAAAATGTGGCATAGACTTAATGTCACTTTTCCCCATGGAATGAAATATGTCTTTACAACTGAACATACCAGGTTCCTAAATTGTACTTGAAGCCATCCTGAAATTTGTGCAAGATCTAATTAATGCTTACTGCTATCATATATAAAACACTGACTGCATCCTAGTAAAAAAATACTTTAAACTTTCTGCTTATGGGAGACTTTTTTGGTGTAAACAGATTTCTAATTACCGACAAATGGACTTCAACCATTTCAGAAAATCCATTTAGTATTCGATATCTCTTTTATCTACTTTTAATATAGCATGACACAAACTGATGTTTAAAGGGTTGTTCTTTACAGTACTATTCAATTTTTCATTAGCCAAGAACATGTAAGGAAAAAAAAGTAGTCTGTGCTGTAAAAGTCAATTTTGAGTTGCAGTGTCTGGTCTGAAAAATAAAGTCCACGCACAAACTGTGGTCTGATTGCACGCCTTTCCTAGTCACTAAAACTGTTAATTCCTTCTAAACAGATGCCATCACGCTGGAGGCGTGTGCTTTACTGCTCTCCACCTGCATAAGCTCTGCTCGCGTCGCTTTGGGAGAAAGCAAGGTTTGGGGTTGCCGGCGAGGAGAGTGCTGCGCTTCTGGGGCTGGCGGCGGCCCCGCGGCTCNCGCGCCCGCCCGCGCCTTTTGTGCGGGGCCCTCCCAGCCTGTCAGCGAGGCGGCCGTGATTGAGGGGGCGGCAGCGTGCGGGGGCACGGGGCAGCGCGCCGGGGCTGTGCCCGCGGGATCGGGCTGCCCCCAAGCCCTCCTGCGGGGCGAAGGCAGCGGGGCGTGGCGGAGGGGTGTCGCACACGGGTGTGCTCGCTCTGGGCATGCTGGTGGGTCAGGACTTTAGGTACAGGGGCGGTGGTCTGCCTGCGCCCCTGTGATTTGGGTGAGGGAGTCTGCGGGTCGCGCAGGTCACGGCTGCGGTCTGTCAGGGAAGCCGCGGCTCTCGGCCTGAACTCAGGAATCCCTCCGATAGGAGTGGGGGTGTTTCCCCATGCTTTGGCCCAAGTGTCTATCTCAGTGCTGTTTCCAGCTCGGGGCCAACCCCCTGTCCCACCGTGGCAAAAGTCAGTACCTGAAACATGACCCTTTATTCCTCCCCACTATGAAACAGGCCACTACAGCGGACTTTGTCTAAAACTGCTCAGTGTTGGAAGAATAATTTTGCGTTTGCACAAAAACCAGCATCCTTTCAGAGGAGACATGAGTTTTTCTACCAGAAATCATTCTGGCCTTTTACCGTGCAGCTCTGATACAGAGGAGTTACTAGACAACTAGCTACACACCCCTGGAGCAATGATGTTGGCTTCTTGGGCAGGTATCCCTGCTCTACATCCACCGGATCTAAAATCTCAGTCCGCATGTTCTCTTTGGACTCGGTCTCATGGAATGCAGGGCTGTCACTACTTCGGCCATTTCAAAAGGCCACGCTGTTCCTTGTCCAGCAGAGCTCTTCCCCTTCCAGATGGATGTTTCTCCTGGGTTGGTTATGGTAGTGAGGCTGAATCCAAATGCTAGCTTAAGGCATTCAGGGCCTCCTGCTGGTTTAAACCAAACTTGCCTGTCTACAATTGCCAAGTACACACAAGGTACCCTCTTACAAATGTTGCAAGAAATAGGCAGTGCTTCCTACCCAAAGAGAAACAGATCCATGTTTTCAGTCCTGATGGAGACTGACCCTTCTGAGAAACCTTGTGGGTATCTCAGGCCAACATGACAAAAAAATCAAAGTAGATGCACTCACCTGGACAGACACAACAGAACATGTTAGACCGCTTCAGAAAGGTTACTGTCCTCAATCACCTGACATGTGTCAGGAGTGAAAAATTTATCCACTGTGAGCACGAGCAGATTGAAGTTAAGAAGAACGTTACACAGGGTAGATATCCTGGATAGTTGTATGTAGGGTAATGTATCAGCTGGGAGGAAAACACCTTGCCAGCACTAGTTGTGTTCCCCCAAGCAAAATCCCAGTGGGTGACTTGCCTCTTCCCCAAGTAGCAGGAAAAATAAGAAAACCTGCTGGTGAAAATATAGAATAACATACTTGTGTTCCAAAGGCTGCTACTATATGCAGTCAATGAATCCACACTGTATTAAGCTGGCATGAAAAAGTAGAGCCTCTTGAACATTTTAGAACTGTCAGGTACTTGGTGTAGTACATGATCAGAAGAAACGTGTGATGGAAAGAAAAACCTGTCATGGATATGGAGGTGCTGCCAGCCTATCTCTTCGAGGGCGGATTTATGATGTGGAGGAAAGCGAGAAGAATTTGCCAAGGTGATTTGGATCCTCGCAGAAGTAGGGCAGGATCCGTCCCTCCCACTACAAAAGTAACCCAAAGCGGGAGGAGCACAGAAACCCCGGGGGCCAGGACTCTCCCTCCGGGCTCAGCCAGCCCCGGCCGGCAGCACTGCGGGAGCGCTCCGGGGAAAAGGGCGCTTTTCCGTCGCCGGTATGCGGGAACGGCGGGGCTGGGGAAGCCCTCGCTTCTCCCATCTCGCAGCTGCGTTCGCCTTGGCCATCGAGTCCTTCTTAAATGTATGTACGTACGTACATATACGTACCGCTCGCCTCCGCCGCATCGCCTTTGAAGATGTTTACCCAGAGAGACACGGCATTGCGGTAGCGCTTTATTGCAATATAATGCACTGGGAAAAAATAGAAGGGGCTCATTATTGTGGTTGATAAACATGGGAAATGCACATGCCTGACCTTTCATTCGTACAATTAATCGTTCCAGCAGAAAGAAAATGAGTCTTAATTGTGCACAGCTTCCTAGAGGATCAGCTGTGTGTGCCCCTCTGCGTTCTAAGAAAAACGCTATGAAGTTTTCCTGAAGGCTTTTACTTTCCACTAGGGCAATAACAAGAAGAAAGGAAGATCTCTATGTCCCATCTTTCTTCTGTCTCAAAGAGGAAGGATATTGAACTAGAGTCATATTTCAGTGACCTGCAGCACTTCCTTCAGATTTGTAAAACGGGCTTTTCCGCTTGTCCAGTGCTATTTCGCCCCCCTAATAAGGAAATTTTTAATAATGCACGACCAAACTCCATTTCAGAGATCAAGGATTAGCCCAAAGCTTCACCTCAAACCCGAGCTCGGAGTTTAGCTGTCAGATCACGTCGATAGCAGTGGGTGGGTGGTCAGGTTTAGGAACAGGACTTCCTAAGCCCTGCTGTGCTGGTGTCCAAACGGTGTGTGTGCTGCTTGAGGGCTCTGAAGGGGCCGCATCCTGTGTCCTCATGCAGGACTCTCGGCACCCAAACGCTCGCTCGGGAAATGAATCTCTCTGGTCGGTGATTGGGGACATCAGCCACGGCGAGCCGAGGGACAGAGCGCCGCGGAGGGGGAGGGAGGGGACTCGCCCGGGACGCCCGCTCCGCGTCAGGGGACATCGGAGAGCCGGGTCCGCGGGATGGACCGAATTCCTCTCGTAGCACTGACAGTCCCGCCAGCCCCGCGGGGGGCTGAAGCCCCTGGGAGACCGAAGTTTTGGTCCTTTCAGAACCGCCGGAAAAGCTCTTTTGTCTGGCCCCGGTTGATGATTAATAACCCCTGGCAAAGATCCTGCCCTCGGCATCGTCCCTGGGGAGCCGCGGGGCGCAGCCCGCCCGGTGGAAAGGGATCGGGCCCTCCCCGGGGCAAGGGGGAGAACCTGGCTCGGAAGCGTGACCGTCTAAAACGCACATTTTACCGATACCGATTTTTAATCTCTAAATCACAAAGGGACACATTCTGTGCTCCTTAATAGAGCACAACGCCCATTGACTTCTGTCCCGTTGACTTCAATGGGAGTTTCGCTCCATTAAGGACCGCAGAATTTGGCCTAAACTGACCGCAATAATTTTGTTGCCGGTAATGGAGCTTCAAAGCCCTCTCTAATTAGCCGACGAGCAAGAATCGTTAAACATGCTGGACAATTCCGAGTGTGCTACGTGGGGGCTACGGAACAGCTGAGCAACCCCCTTCAGACCTGGAGAAGCCTGGAAACCTGTTCAGCGAAAATTCCGACCTTCGGCGACAACTTGGGGACAAGGGTGTCTGGCGAATCACTTGGTATCTGCTGCATTAGTGTCCGAGTCTAGGAAAGAGATGCTCTGAAAAGTTATGAAAGATCTGATCATACACCCGGCTCTTGCCCCCCCTCCTTCGAAGACGCATTTAAAGAATCACAGTACACGCTGCTGCTCCTATTTATCAAAAATAAACCCAGTAAATTGTGTTTATCCTTAGCCCGGAGCACTCCAAACGAGTTACGCTAAATCCCGGAGTGCCTCCGAGCAGCGAGCAGCTGTAGTTCGGGCTGGGATGATCTTCGCCACAATCAGGCACCTTCACGTCTAGCTTTATGACTAGCACTTTTCTCAGTATGGGGGCGGGGGTAAAGGGGGAAATACGACAGAAACAAATTCAATCCACTTTAGCTGAATTCATCTGTAAAGGCACTTTCATCACACGACGCTCCTGCCGTTGGTGGACACAAACTCCTTCCTCTATTCCGCAGCTGTTGATCCAGCAGCGTGAACAAATATTTCGCCAATATTCAAATTTAATAACTTAACTGTTATACACGTACATTTAAATCCCTGCAAACTGTCTAATATCTGTAAATTTCAAACTGGAAAAAAAGTGTTTTCCTCTGGAGATCAAATATTGAAGCAGTGACAATGGAGTAAAGGCTTGCGATCCTTCAAGGCGAAATGCAGAAAGAAAAAAAGAATAGTTGTTAAATAGCATAAACTTCAAAGTCGATTCATAAAATTTTCTCGACGAACTAATCATATGAGGAAAAAAAAAAACCTCCCGAAAACTCTAGGCATATCCAGCATATTGGTCATTTTTTTTTTTTTTTAAGGTTTCGGAAGTTTTGGTCAATATTCTAGGCAAAATATGCTCAACAGATGATAGTGGAGATGCAGCCAGAAAACAACTCCAGCTATTTAAACTGCCAAATGAGACATAAAGCTGCATTGTAAAAATCATCTGGAAAACAGGTTTTCCTATTGAAGTCGCTATGTGTTAATTACTGTGATCTGGAAGAGCTTGTATCTAAACGCCTGGAAGCCGACTTTCACCCCGCATATGTAAATGAAGAAAGTGCTGAATCTAAGCCAGAGGGTTCATGTTCGGATTCATTTCCGTGCATGCCTAGACATTAATATGTGTTCATGTAGGGTTCGTACAGTACGAGGTGTTATTTCCTTATAAAGAAACACCAGGTCTCGCTTTCCATTCTCCTTACAAAATTATTCGCATTATTTATGCTACATTGAGCGATCTAATTTCTTCGTGATAGTCAGCTAATTGCTCTGGCAGGTAATTAGAAGCGGTTTACAACGCAAAGGGCTTTTGCGGTGGCCCTCGGATTATTAAGTTGCTCTGTAAATTATACCATATTTTCCGAAGAGAGGGAGGGGGAAGGGGCTTTTGAGAAGTTCTTCTGCTACGATCAGAGCTGAGACACGTCCCTGTCCACCCCCCAACACTTAAAAAAATGGGGGGAGGGGGCTCTTCCAGGGCTCGGAGTCGAATTATTCTCAAGCACGCGATCTGAAGCCCATTTTGTTCGTGCTCACTGGTCCAGAATAACTTGGCCATAATGGCCGGGAATGGGCCAGGTCTGCAGCAAGCTTCCTGAGCCCTGGCAGCATCCAGCAGGCATGTGGGAAAAGAATGGCTTAAATGGGGACATCTGTTCAGTGTTGCTCATCTCGCTCCTGCAGCCAGGTCGGGTTAAGAGAATAACCTGTTCACCACCTTGCCTCCCTTCCGCTGCTCGTCTGCCCCCCTCCCCGAAGTTAATAAGGCTGCTGGGGAGGGGGGGG
>VWYP01016630.1:0-62364 GCA_013400435.1 Pycnonotus jocosus | reverse complement strand
AAAAAAAATACAAAATTGGGACAGGTGGCATTGCTGAGGATGAATAACTGTGACTCTTGCCAGTCTGTCGAAATTACTCCTACAGAGGGCAGATATCTATCATCAGAAGTGATACAAATGGCTCCTTTGCTCCTAAGTAAGGCAAAGTATTATAATATTTGAGGTAATTTCCTCCTCTCCTTTAGCACTGCTGTTGCAGGCAGCAAGCATTCAGCTTCCATTAGAGTTATTTAGTCAGCCTCTTTGGGAGCATGTTTGCTGGGCAGTGACCCATCCTTTGGTGTTCCTCTTGGGGAGGTGCCTGGCATCTGTTAGAAATTACAAGGTTGTGAGGTTTATGAAAGCCCTGCCCTGCACAGATAAATGTCTTGCAGCAAGTACCACATTTCAACACGCCATTCTCCAGTTCCATGGCTAGGCTACAACACCACACAAATAAGACAATATTCAGCAAATATTCACCCTTCTGCTTGTCCTGGCTCTTGCAATTATTTAATTTTTTCTCTCAGAGTGAAAGTTACTGTTCAGCAAATGAAGGATTTCTGCATAATATTTAGGATTTTCTCTTTTTTTTTTTTTTTTTTCATCCCAGCTACATTTCTAGAAGAGATTTAGAGTGTATTTTTATCATGAAGAGCATTTTACTGCCTGAGATGTTACCCCTTCTTTACTACTGTATGGTTAAAGTAGGCATAGAGGCAGGAAGGTTGCTGAACCTCACCCTGAAAGAGGAACAGAATTAAGGTCATGCCCTCCACACATGAATTCAAGTTCTGGATTAAGGTTTAAGCACTGTCTGTAGTCTTGGACTTATTTATTGATATATTTCTCTTTAGAAGGAGAATATAATTGATGTGAACACTCTGTTCTGTCCATAAGCACTGATCTCTTTTGGTAAATTCACTCAAAAGGTTTGAATTGTGTATCAACTGTAAATATTTATTTCATATTTATTGTATTTTACAATAGCCCAAAACCTACTTCCACTTAGTTTGATTCATTGTACTGCTTAAGACAATGTGATGATGGTCACTGAAAAACACATTTCTAAAGTGTAGGGAGAAAAAAAGCATGTAGATTTTTCAGGCATGACATTTCAATAAACTGACCTTTGCAATACTGTTTGAATGACAAGAACACAAAAACCTCATTGGAAACAGGACATTTACTTTCAAATATTACCATTTATCCAGCTGGTGGGGTTTTTTTAATGGGATTATTTTTCAAAGTTTGATTTTCGACTAGTTTTTCTTTACATTTCTGTTTGGACATGTGCACTTACTTGAGTTTGCTGTCAGTAGGCAAATGGAGTTTCTAATGAAAGGCAGTCCATAAGACTGGTATTCCTGCACAAGCTGAAAAACAGAGCTTCTAACATTTTGTTTTTCTTCACAGCCAAACTACCACTTTTTTAAAATCATCTTTCAAATTCAAGTGCTATTATGGATTTTGAACACTGACTACACTGAATTACATCTTAGCCTAGGTGAACACTATCACAAGGATCACTGCCTCAAGAACTAGTGGCTACTTTAAATTCCATTTTTGTAATTATGTAAGTTCTGCAGTTCCAGTACTAATGTCATTATAAATCTGTAAAACATTGTTCTAATTAACTACTTATCTAATCTTGTTCTTATCAAAATTTAATTGTTGGCACAGTTAAGACTAATTTGTGTTTTGGTTTTTATGAATAATTTTAAAAGCTGGATTATTTGAGTGATATAGTAGGAGGATGTTCTCTGTACTGATAAATAGGGTATTCTTGTCAGCAAGCACAGTGCTTTCATGTATATAAATTATGCTCTGACATCAAAAATAGGAAAGCATTTAAAAATTTAAATTTCACAGTATTAAAAGTCTAAGTTATGAATTAGATGTATTATGTTCGGCTTACAATGTGAATAACTCATTCATGAATATATATTCTCTTATCAAGTATTTTGGGAAACAAATTTGAATGTGACCTTTGCAATATGGAAATGCATTAAAACATTTTATTGTATTATCTGACTATCCTATCCCATTTTATCTATTATTCTATTTCAGTCTTTTGTCTTCACATTAGTTTGCTTTCCCAGGTTCTGTTAAAATTTAATTAATTACAATTTTCTATACACTTTTTCACCTTACTTCCTACTTTGGTTCAATATGCTTAGTACAAAACAAAAATCTTTCAAACTACTGATATAGAATTGTTCTTTCCATCTACTTTTTAAGGCATTAGAGTGAATTTCCCTTCACATCTACTTATTTTTAAAATATTATATTCTTCCGTGGGTTCTATTCTGTGTGAAAGAAGAAACTACACTTCGTGAGGCCAAAATCTTTTTCCCATTTAAGATTTATAGTAGTCATTCATAACACTGGAAGTAGAATCTGGCCACACCTAACTACTGCAATTGTAAAAAACATTCCCTTTGTCCAAAAAGTGCTTTCCTCAATTTTCCATTAAACAGTTTTTTATAAATCCTAAAAAACCATTTATTTATAGTATTATTTCCAAAGACACTTTTTATGTAAGAATATTAAGCTCATTTAAATGTTCATCATTTCAATATTTAGGCAGATTTTTATTGAATTATTTCTTTACCTTCAATGTGAATGTTCAAATAATCAGAAGAAACAATTCATTGAAAGCTATTTCCAAAGTCACACTAAGTGGAAATAAGTTTACCTTGGTATGATTAATCTTTCACATGTAGTAAAAACAGATTTCTAGTACATCAAGGACTTTCTTGGAACAGGAGCTGCACCATGGTGCCTCTGATGTATTCCAAACTTTGACAGGTTAGCACTTGGCAGAACAATTTCCTTATTGTTTCATCTATAATATCCTGAAACCAGCCCTGAGAGAACTCTTTCAAATCTAACATGCTGAGTAGATTTTTCTTAAAAACAACCTTTTTGAGTTAAAAGATTTTAGCTATAGACAAGTTCTTCTTAGCTGTAAATATTTCCCACTTCAATGTTATTTCTGCTTGAGTAGGAACAGAATAAAATCCATGTAAAAGCCTGATGACTTTGTCTACATTACTCTAAATATAGTCTAAATTTTTGTAAAATTAACATGATTTGAAGCGTACATTTTTATTATCTCAAGCTGAGATATTTCAATGAAGTGTTGAACCCAATAAGGCAAGTCAACATTTCCTGAAGACACTTCACTGAAAAATTTTTGCACTTCTGTGCCAATATAAGGGAGTGTTTGCAGTACTTTTCTATCGGCAAAGTTAATTCAGGGAGCATTCAAGTGCCAATATGATAAATAAAATTATTTTTGCAGAATTACTATGAGAACAGCTGTTGGAACCTTTTTGGAATGGTGAGTTTAATTTTACTTCTGTAAATATCAAAGACTACAGCAGAGGTAAGTTGAAGCCTCAGGATCACCTGAGTAATTGACTTTCCAAATCATGTTTATCTTTTTATTATCTGGATGTCTGCTCACTGTTTTGTGTACTTTGTGTACTTTGTGTACTGCACCTAATTCTGCCAGGTATTGACCAAATGTCAGCAAAGTCCCGGACTCTTTATGGAAGAGCAAATAAAGGCAGCCTGGTGAAACCTGCTTCCCTCTCTCAGTTTCTGGGAGTAAGGCTATAAAACTGACTGTTCACCTGCTCATTGAATACATCTGATTAATTAGATTAATTATTAGTTTTTAAAAATCACCTCAAAATTTAAAAATACCTAGAATGCAAGATAATACTGAAGATTTTACTGAAGTGGTTTTCTTCACAAACCACATGAAAATGGATGAGGTTGCTAACTGACAATCTGGTTGCATTCACTAGCAAAATGGCATGAAAGACAAAGTCACACAAGTTCTACACATATGATAAACAAACAAGGTGATGTTAATTAACATGCAGAAAGTTGCAGCAAGACTTAGTGTGAGATTTAATGTAGATTAAAGTAGATCCTACCAGATGGCTGGTTAAACACCACCAGGAGATTTAGCATTTGACCTAGTATTGAGCAGGATTTTAAAAGGAGGTTTAGGTATGATATGATTAATTCACCAGAAACTGCCCTTCACTTTGTCTCACCTTCTAAATTTTTGTTCATGTCTGTTTTGCCATCACATTTCTTAAGTGATTACCAACAGAAGGAAAGAAACTCCATTTAAAATTAAGTCTGACCATAATAAACATTTTGTTCTTGTTGATCTAATTATGAAAAAGTCTTTCTACTGAGATATTTTCTCTCTGCTGCTGAGATAAATATGGGGAAATTCTAAACTTCTCCTATAGTTACTGAAAACATGTTTTGAATCATTAGCCTTGCTGAATACTTCTTTTATTAGTTCATTATGGATTTTTTCCTGATAAGGTCTCTTAAAAGTAGTATTGCATGTTTCCATCTATTGACATTGAAACTCTTTGGTCAGTGGTTCAGAAAAAAGTGGATGCATGAAATTTGTTTTTCTTTTCCATATTCAGCAAATGACCAATAATGATCCTGATAATGTTGTCTGGATCTGACAGATGAAGAAATATTGATTTTTTAAATTATAGTGTGAACTGGGTATAGATAACAGCAGAAGCAGGACCTCCAAAAGACTTTTTGATTTTGTTGTTACCTTGAATCATAAATTTGTGAGTGCTCATCTAGAAACAATCTCCTTCCATGTGGAGTTGAGTACAGTTAATCTTTCCATGATCTTCTTCAATCTAGACAAACATTTATCTTCACACTTTCCATTCTGTCCTGGTAAAGTATCAGTATTTTGGTTTTCACATTCAAGATATGATATAACCACAGTTTCAAAGGCGCTCTGTAAGATTTGAGCCCACTGAAATTCAGCCAAAGAATATGACTAAATGTGTTGCAATATGTACTTTTGAATCACCCATGGTGCTCCTTCCAGTTATATACTAGAAATTTTCCTCTACAGTGTTTTTTGAATACATGTAAATACTTGAGCTTCTTGGCTCCTGCTGCAAACAAATACTCTGCCAGACCAGAAATATATTAACATTTAGAAAGGTAACGTTGATGGTGTGGCAGGTCATAGAAATATGTGTAAATGGAGATAAGAGGTAAAGAGAAAAAATAGGGTTCCACATTGATTCTGAAATTCTTTTTCCATTGAATAGCTAGCTATTCAATGTTATTAGAGCCTTGAGCATAAAGGGATCTGTCTCTGAAATGGTATTACAGTACTAGATTTCTGTAACACCAGATGCATTCACGCAAAATGCAACACAGCACAAGCAGTAAAGTATTGTGAGGCTTTATTAAATTCAGCACTCCCTCCCTCTGCCTTCCTGGACAACTGTATGTAATTTATTTGTGTTAATAGCATTAGACTGCAAATGTTGGATTCATGGGCACCGGAAATTTCTTGCCTTTTCCTACAGGACAATCAATTTTTACTGCCAAAATGAATTCAGCAAATGTCCTTTGCGACATAAAGAATATTAATCATTTTTTTGTAGGTAAATACAGGATTTATGGTTAATTTACTGTATTTACCATCAGCACAAATAAATTTTTGGAGCTCAGCATCCAATCTTACCCCATTCAAATGAGTGTGACCACTCAAGGGAGGATAGATTAGTGTTTTTTCTTAGACAGATGAATTGCATACTTATTGAGAAATTAAGGATGAGAGAGGCATAGTTTAGTTTCCCCTCAAGCAGGTAGTTATGTTCCATAACAGCAGCTTTTGTTGTATAACAGCTTTGAGCACAGAAAATTGCTGTGGTGTTTCTGACCATGGCCACAGCCACAGGCAAAGAGGAATTCATTGCATGTAACCACAAAAATCCAGCCACTAATGGAATGTCGAAATGGATCAGCATTTGTATCTCACAGTATATGAGACAGGAAAATGATCACTTTTCAGTCATTAGTGGCCACTGGTAAATCACTGACAAATGAAATGACTGTATCAGGCCCAGCTATTGGTACTATATATTATAATGATAATCTTTATTGGAAAGAAAAGGAAAATGCAGCTACAAATTCATTAAGATATTTTGGATTGCTCAGTATTTTCTAACCACATGCACATACTTATATATGCAGGGTTGATGGGTGATAAAAAAAGTGTAAGAGGATTTACTTTTTTTTTTTTTTTCTTGTAGCTTTACTGTGTTATGCAAAGTCAGTCTTGAAACTGCTCTGGGAGTAAAAAATTAAGAAACATGCAGATCAAGAAAGTAGCTATTAAGCAAGTGATTTCTTTCAAAGTAGGATATGACAAAAACTATGACTCCAAAATAATTAATTTGCAAAAATTAATTAATTGATGAGTAAATGTGCTCTCCATTTCTTATGTTCAACTCTGTATAATACGATGGAAGAATCTTTTTTCAGCCACCTTGTCTTGTTATAAACATCAGGAAAAGGCAAAGTATCTAGCAATGCAGGTTTGCTTAACAAAGCAGTAATACAATCTTTTCTACAGAATTTCAAAATAACATTTCAAGTAATCTATTTATAGTTGGAATTGTTTGCAGCATACTTGGCAGAGAAAGTGACACATAAGCAATCAGTAACAAAATCTAACAAAATCTGTTATTATTCTATATATTTCCCATAATTCCAAGTTGCAATCTACTTACAGTGTGTCCCACACAAATGGAAAAATAATTTCAAGTTTGTGTAGAGGCAAGAATACTATTTTTACCTAATGTAATGCTCATGCATCTCAAAAAAAAGTGAAACTGCTCTATTTGGGGAAACCAAGGCAGAGGTAAGATAGTAGGAGGGTTTTGTCTTTTCAAAAGCTTGTCTCTTAAAGAGAGAAACCCATCAAGCAGCATCCAGCAAAATTTGTTATTCCTTTGATATGACTACAGGAAATCCTGTCTCCCTGAAATAATCACAACTCAAGGTTCAAGGTAGTAGAAGACCTTAAATAAGCATTAAATTATTTCACAGTTATAAAAATATATTGAAAGGAAAAGACAAAAAGTACTAAATACTTTAAAAACTGTGGAACGTTGCAGGACTGGTAATCCAAGAGTCAAGTACCCTTATCCTGAAAGCTTGTAGCTTTCAGACATGTAGGATATGAATTTGTGTCTTTATCAGGTAAAAAAACATACTGCACAAATACTCAGCCAGCTTTAGAACCGAAATTTGTGTTGTCCTGGCAGTGCTCCCACCCTGGACTGTCTGTGCAGGAACCTTTGTTTGCTCACCAAGGCTAAGGCAAGACTGTTATGGAGGTAAGACCCTGGTGGTTTTTACTGCTGTAATGATATCCATTTTTAGCCTGCTGGCTAAAAAGATGTTAATGGACTAAACAAGGAATATGGTTTTAATGACTAAAGCTGATATTTTAATTGTTTGCTTTCCATGAAATATAAGTTTGAAATGTCATTGTGGTAATTTTGGCAATTAAATTAAATTAAATTGTTGTTTGTCCACCTATTGGAGCAGCAGCACCGCAAACATTAGTGAATTGAGACATGACAAACATTTGCTTAAATAGTTAATCACTGGAAGTGCACAGAGATCATAATAATGGCAAAAAATCAGAACCTATTGCAGCATAGTTTTATTAGGAGGCAAAGAGAAACCTTTAAAAAAATCTGCTGTGCTTTGTTTAGATGGAGATAAGAACTCAACCCCTTGTCATGACATTAAATGAAACTGGAGTCTGCACACTGCTAAGAGATATTTTACTTTATATAGAAAAAACTAAAGCAAGACTTGTCATTTTTGACATTTCTTCACTTTGGGAAGAAATAGAAAAAGGACACTTACAACTTTGAACTTACACCTTTACCTGAATTCTGTTGATGCAGTGTCATTTTCCAGCTTCAGGAAGCTTGGTACCTAATCTTACAACAAATTGAAATTCTGAATGTCAACACTCCTAAACTTAGGAAAATAGTGTCATTATTGGCATATCTAGTTTATTTTTAAGAAGCTGTTTATGGAGTTAGTGTTTGTTGCATGCTGAAATAAAACAAAGGAAACAGTGTTTTTTCCACAGGGTTCAGTCCAATCAACTTAGCACTTAAATGTTACAAATCACTTTAAGGGGGGGGGCAGGGTGGGAAATAATTGTATTGAACATCAGATTCTTCCTGTAAAGGCATGCAGTCAAGGGAGTACTTCCTGCTAATGCTCTGTGTGGTCCACTGTATAATATACCAGCACATTTAAAAAACAACAAAAAAGTGGATACAGTATGGCAAAGTGAGAAACTGTGGGAGATGTTAAACCCACTTTTTTTTTTTCTTTTCATCAGCATTTGCATTACAAGTCAAATTAAAAAAAAAAAAAATTAAAAACCCAAAACAACAACCACCCCAAATACCCTCTCTTCTGCTGGTATGTTTGATAGTTTTCCATAAAAAGCGATATGTATCTTAGGATTTTATGAGCTTTCAGTTATTTGGGAACATAACGGAATAAATCAAGTGGTAAATCTTCTGCCTTAGCCTCATGAGAGTTCATGCTGATGTTCCTAAGCCCAATGTTACTGCTGAGAGGCTTTCTGGGCATGCTGAGAATAGTTCCTTTAAACTATTATGGCAATATTTTAGGATGCTGTCATACCATGCTGGCCCTTCAAACAGTCAGCAATAATGGAGAGCTGTGTTTAAATATATTTTTTCTTTCTGCTTGTTGAGGCCAAGAGAGAAGAATGGTGCCTGATCTAAGAGCAAGAGTTGCTTCATTTTGACTAAATTTTATACTGTTTATAGTTACAGGGAGTGATGGAGGGCCCAGGAAAAAAAACCTCACAAGCTATTTGCAATTAACCAGGCAGAGTTTCAAGTGGTTTTGTATCTCACAGCACAAATTTATCTTGAGCAGAATATTTCATGTCAAATTCCTTCTTGCCCTTTCTTATGTTGGAGAGCTCCTTATTAAAACCGAATTTCAAATATTTCTTATATAAGTGCAATCCAAACAAAAGTTTGGCTGATGCAGTATCTTGTCCCATGTAGCTGCCAAAAGCAGATGGCCAGGGAAAAGTGTGTTATATATGCCTTAATATTCACTTGGCTTTGAGGCATGTTTGGGCCAGGGTTTATGAGCTGATTGGTGTCTGTGTATTCAGAGTAGTGTGGGCTCTTTGTTCTTAGACCATCCACTGGTAAGAAGGTAAAAATCCTGATAGCAGCAAACTCACACAAACTGAGAGCTGATAGAGAGCCCAGGGAAGGTGGAGTTTCAAAGAAATAGCTCGGAAAAGGCATCAGAAAAGTCTGATTTCTTAAATATGACAGCATGAAAAACAGCTCAGAAAAAGCCTTTAAAAAGAGATTTCTTAAACATCACACCACGAACTGTGGAGAATTTTCCTTTTTTCATAAAATTTTCCACCATGTTGCTGGATTTTTGCAGTGTTATGCAAAAAATTTATGCATCTATTTTCTGTGCAACAAAGCATGTATCATGAAATAGAGAGCAACTCCTCCATAAAGCTCCTTCCAGGCAGCTCTTGAATAATGGGTCGCAGCAAAATCCTGGTCTTAAAAGCAACCTAGTGTAGTTCTAACATTGTTAAACATCTAGGTTTGGTTTTCACGTCCTGGGCAGCCTTAGAGATAGCAAATATTTACCTCTATCCTCTATTTTAACACTGTAGGGTTACCAGAATATTTTCTGCTTGTCTCGTAGTGTGCTGGGGACCAGCTCCTGCATAAATGTTGCAATTGTAATGAGTTCCAGATATTTTAATGCCTTAGGCTCAAAGGCTGCACTGGCAGCTTAAGAAGTCAGTCCCCAACTACAGTTAATAGAATATTACTAATGCATATATTTCAACTGAAAATAAATTCAGTCCTAGATAAAGTATTATGACTATAAATCTGCAGATCTTTTCATGCAGTTCTTTAATCAGCTGGCTACTGGCATTTTTAACTGACTAATGAACTGAAAATGCGAACTGATATTTAAATAGACTCACCTATAAAGGTGATAAAGAGATATCCACTGAGAAGCACAGTCTGAAAAAATCTCCAGCCAGGACAAAAACAGCTCAGGATTTTACTTTAGATACTTGATATTTAGCATTTCTAGAAGAACATTTCTTTTTGAAGGCAAAATAGTGATATTTCATTTTAAAAAGTAAGAAGCTTTTCTTTCATGGTAAGTAACCCAAGTTTTATTATGCCTGAGAAATGTGTTCTGTTGTTTTGGACAACAATGGCATTTATGTTCCTGTTTATTAAGTGTGTAGTCTATAAGCATGTTTTCCTTTGTCTTTTTAAAAATAAATATTATAGGTATTAGGTCTGTGTTATGTAGCACATTGCAGAAATTGTTTAGATTTTGCACAATATGAAATTATGTCAGCATGTTGTTTGTTTGACAAGTTGTATTGCATTACATATACCTAAAAAGTAAAGCTATTCTCTTATTTCACTTCTAAATTAGTTTAAAAATTAGATTTTAGGCATCACTTCTCTAGCGAAGAGACAGGATTTCATTTTGTGATTGTATTAATTCTAGCAAAAAATTAGAAATAATTGGCATATATTTTTTGCACATAATCTGATATAGATCCGTAAGGCTTTCTGCTTCAGAGCACAGTTCAGTTATAGCAGCCTTCAAACATCTAAGGGGGGCCTGTGAGAGACCTGGAGAGGGACTTCTCACAAGTGATAGGAGAAGGGGCAATTGCTTTAAACTGAAAGAGGATGGGTTTAGATCAGATATTAGGAAGAAAATTTTTATGTTGATGATGGGCAGGCACTGGAACAAAGAAGCTGTAAATGCCCCACCCTTGACGGTGCTCAAGGCCAGGCTGGATGGGGCTTTGGGTAGCCTCCAGTTGGAATGTGTCCCTGCCAATGGCAGATAGGTTGGCATTGGGTCATCTCTAGGGCTCTTTCCAACCCAAACTGCTCTATGAATAGATGATTCTATGATTTTCACTTCTTATCTTAATCCTAGTATCTTGATTAATCCAAAGAAGAATGCTGCTGAGAATGCAATCTTCTGGATTGAAATGCAGCATCAAACGAGATTTACTACATGCAATTTCTGAATGCAAGACTACACCCCTGCAATCTGGATTTGTAACTGCTGTGGTTTTTTAAGGACTTCTTGTATTCTTGGCAACCAATAATGGTGTTGAAGAAAAATGCTAGCATCCCCTGAGTAACCATGGAAACCAAAACAATGTTTATGGGTTATTGGATAAACTGAACTACCTACATGGCATAAGAGATGGTTTATATTTAATGCTATCTTGATGTTAATAATTGTAACAAGTGATATCACTATAAAGCATACAGCAAAAGCTACATAGAAGGGGTACAGCAAAAATTGATAAGATCTCTCTTCTCTGTAATAAATAAATTTAATGGGATTTTTATTAGCATTAGTTTGGGGGTATTTTTATACTTATTATTGATAGCCAGAGATACTTCATTTGAGTAACACAATAAACTGAATTATTCTTCATATTTTGTGATATCAATATTTGGTAATAATATTGAGCAGCTGGAACTGAAAGTAGGGTGCTCAGTTGTAAATGAAACCACTCACAATTCCAGCATTTAATATTAGACCATTGTGGTTGCACATTCAATAGCCAAAAAACCCCAGCCCTCCTTTCTCTTTATTCAAATTGATGTAATGCTTCTGTAAAATTTCTTATTAAACATTTCAGAGATTTACTGAATTTCAATGTGGTGTTGCTCTGGCTTAGTAATTGACTATATTTTCTCTTTGAAATAAGCTGCTCCATTCCATGTCATCCAAGGAAAATGTTCCTGAAGGAGCAAGAATAATCAAATCACATAAAATACTTCCAAAATCAGTTCATTAGATTTCAAAAAAGTAACTCAGACCCCGAGTTTTGCTTGAGAAATGGGTGAGGAGAGTCTGTGAGCAGAAACCTGAATATCCCCTGACCCTTCCTGCCTCAACTGCTTGCTGTTGCCAGCAATCTTTCTCCATTGCTCCATTGCAGCACTGTCCCGAAAGATGACAAAGCTGAGAACTGTCTCAGGCTTAATAAATCATCCTTCAGCGTGCTGAGGGAGAGACAGTAAGTATGTTTGGTTCTGTGAAAGCCTTCCTGCAGCATACTCTGCAGAAAACATTTTTCCTTTGCTGGGCAGTGAGACGCTGTGCATGTCCTCAGTCCTCCATAACTCATCCAGTGCTCATATGTTCCTCCCTCTGGAGTCTGGGCATGCTGCTTGTCTGCCTGGGGAGGTTCTGTGCGCAGGCGGGGAAGGGCAATTTGGGGATGTAATTTAATACACCAGCAATGGTAAATAGTTCATGAAAACAGGCAATCTGTTAGAAAAACAGATGCAGCTTTCTGTTTTAACATCTACTGATATTGAAAGTCTGAAACAAGTAGAGTTCTTGTCCATACCATCAGAATTTTTCTCCTTTTGCCGTGCTAACTTACTTCTTTTTACGGTTGCACCTGTGAATTACATCAAAGAAGAGAAACTGCAAATANCATCAGAATTTTTCTCCTTTTGCCGTGCTAACTTACTTCTTTTTACGGTTGCACCTGTGAATTACATCAAAGAAGAGAAACTGCAAATAACAGCCTCTCCTCTCCTCTCCTCTCCTTCCTCCTCCTTTCATCTGAAAAGGCTTTAACAGATCTTGAAAGAACTATGTCAAATATTAAGCGAAATTTATTTACAGGTCACTAAATTCATGTTACTTTGTATCATATAAGCAAAGCACGTGCAAAGGCTCAGAACTTTTTTATCTGTGTCTTGAAAAGTAAACTGTATTTCTCATTTACCTCAGCCATACAATGTATTTTGGTATGATAAAAGTATTAAATAAAAAAATGCGTAGAAAACTTCAGCTGCACTGTGGGAACTGCTACAGGAAAAAACAGAGTGAAGTCTCATTAAAGCAGGCCAGATCAAAGTACCCTGTAAAAATGAAGTAAAAATGAGAACAAAACCCCATTGTTTGGGGACAGATATGTTTTTGAAGAGAGGAGATCTAAGACTCCATGTGGGCGACTTGACCTTTTGTTTCTTCACCTGAAATCCCCAAGCTGCATCTTTGTATGAATCTAACATCCTTCCTGTGAACCTGGTGAGAGAACATGTCAAAGTGCAAAGCAGAGGGGACCAGCATTACCTCAGGGAGATAATTAAACTTGCAAATGAAGATTTCTATCAAGAGGACTGCCTTTGCCTCATGTGGCCAGAGCTTCTGCAACTAAACAGGAAACATAATGCACTTTTGCATGAGACTGGGATGTTCCCAAGCAGGTACCACAGAGGGTACCTGATAAAATATTTCTCTTTAATCAGGGCAATGAAAAGATCACTGAGGGCAGATATTCAGTGAGGAGATGCTTGAATCCAGTTGTAAAGGAGAGGGTGTTGGAATAAATACCAACTATACATAATGTCATCAAGCTTACTGCAGGAAAAATCACCAGTAGAGATTATGGGTACAAACATATCTGCTTTGAGGCAAAAGATAGAAAGATAATTGCAGACAAGGATTTTACAACAAAAAATCAAATACCTGAAGTCCAATTAACTGCTTAAAAAGATGTTTATTGACATGGAAGACATGTCAGAAAGCAGAAGTGAAGGTGACCAGTGGGTTGATGTGGGCTGTGGGTCAGGTGGTCACCAAAGCTGTTCTATCACCCCTTCTTCAGCTGGATAGGGAAAATATAGTGAAAGGCTCCTGGTCTGAGATAAGAGCAGGGAGAGATCGCTCAGCAGTTCCTGTCAAGGACAAAACAGACTGGATTTGAGGAAATTAGCTTAATTTATTGCCAATGAAATCAGAGTAGGATAAAGAGAAATAAACATAAATCTTGAAAGTGCCTTTGCCTCACCCCTCTCTTCTTCCTTGGCTCAACTTCACTCCCGGTTTTCACTATCTCCTTGCCTCCAGCAGCACGGGATGAACAAGCAATGGTGGCTGTGGTCAGTTCATCATATATTGTCTCTGTCCCTCCTTCCTTCCCAGAGGGAGGGCTCCTCGCACTCTTCCCCTGCTACAGTGTGGGGTCTATCCCACTGGAGAGAGTCTCCATGAGCTGCTCCAGTGCAGATCCCTCCCACAGGGTGCAGGCCACCAGGAATAGGCTGCTCCAGCACGTGTCCTCCACGGGTCCAGAGGTCCTGCGAGCAACCCTGCTCCATGTGGGCTCCTCTCTCCACGGGCCCACAGGTCCTGCAAGGAGTCTGTTCCAATGTTGGCTACCCATGGCATCACAGCCTCCTTCCCTCTGGGCATCCACCTGCTCTGGCATGGGTCTCCTCCCTGGGCTGCAGGTGGATCTCTGCTCCGTTGTGGTTTTCCATGGGCTGCAAGGGCACAGCTGCCTCTCCGTGCACATGGGCTGCAGGGGAATCTCAGCTTGGGCACATGGAGTGCCTCCTGCTCCTTCCTCTGCTCTGGCACTGGTGTCTGCAGGGCTGTTTCTGTCACGTATTCTCACACCTCTCTCCATCCATGGTTGTGTTGTGCAGTAGATTCCCCTCTTCTTATCTATATTATCCCACAGATCCCCTACCATCACTGGTGGGCTCAGCCTTGGACAGCAGTGGGTCCAGCTTGGAACTGCCTTGGACATTGGCTCGGACATTGGCTCCATTGGACATGGGGAACCTTCTGGCAGCTTCTCACAAAAGCCACGCCTGTAGCCTCCCCACTACCAAAACCTCCCATGCAAACCCAATACAAACATCACTATCAAGCTGAAAGGAATGCCTGAAGAGTGAAAGATAACAGAACAATAGAGTTTGTCCAAGTTATGATTCACAGGAGACAAAGAACAGTTTAGTTATCCTTAGGATGAAGGTGAGTTTTATAGGATGTTTCAGAAAATAAGTGTAGGAACATTAAGGAATAAATCAGTGAAAACATTTGAAAACTGGAAAAGCTTAGTCATGTGGAAGGACGATTCTTGAAAAGGGAATTGATCGGTAGGATAAACAAAATATGTCAGTAGTGAAAGGAACAGAGGAAATAATGCAAGGATGATGATCTAATGGAATTATCACATCACAAAAGATTGAAATCTGACCTGCTGAGCTATTTAGAGGATATTAACTGAAGCTGATGTGTGCAAAACTATGGTACATAAACTTATTACTAATAGAAAAGCATGACAATAAACAGCTGCTGTGCTGTAAGGGTTTATCTGCAATCTTGCAAATTGAGGAAAACATAAGGTACACCACTTGTCATTTTTCTGCACCTTCTTGAATTTAGTTATATGATAAATTGCACCAAAAGTTATTTTGTGAAATATTCAACTGCTATTTCACTAGTGATGATATGAGAGATTTTCTAATTTAACACTTCAGGTGAATAAAGAGGTTTTGAAGTATATTTTAAAAACCTCTAGAGAGCTAAATATTGTCTTTTTAGCCTCCCCACTACTAAATATCTAAAATAATAGCCAGATTTTACTTTTAGTGTCAAAGAAGCTAAAAGCATTTTTAAATACATCACAGAAGTAGGTATGGATTTGTGGACTATTCTCCCTTCTGTAGCTTTCATATCATTACTGGTAGATGAAAACATTTATTTTTAAGGCTGGCAATCACTCTCCCTTAAGAGATTTGTGATTTTGGCAGACATTGAACATTTGAGCTGTTGTTTTTCTGAGCTCTTTCCAAGCTAAATTACTCTGTAAACCAAATTTTAAGATGGGTCAATTGTTACTAAGACCCTCTGGTCTTATCTTGTTTTAATTGAATTTAATGGAATTTGGAAGATAAATGTAACTAAACTCTAAATTTGGCTGCTCCAATTACTTCTCTCACATCCTGCTAGCTGTAAAACCTTTAAAAAAACTTTAATGGCTTATTGCTTCACCTCCTCTGGTGAGTTAGTTCTGTGTACTTACACAGACTTTTCCACTGTCTTTTCAGTGGCATTCTTGAAATGATGCAGGCTGTTACACATTAAATACTTTTTTTGAGAATAATTTTGCTTTATTTAGAATCATTGAAGGGTTTGGATTGGAAGGAACCTTAAAACCTTTTATGTTTGACACCGTGCAGCGGACAGGGATACCTTCCACCAGACCAAACTGTTCAGTGCCCCATCCCATCCAACCTGGCCTTGAACACTGCCAGGAATGGGATATTCACAACTTTTCTGCGAAACCTGCTGCAATGTCTCATCACCATCACACTAAATAATTTGTTTCACATATCTAAATTTCCCCTCTTTCAGTTTGAACCCATTACTCCTTGCCCTGTCACTACAGCTCCTGATGGAGAGTCCCTCTCCAGCCTCCCTGCAGGGCCCCTTCAGGTACTGTAAGGTTGCTGTGAGGTATTCAGGCACCCTTCTCTTCTCCAGGCTGAACAGACCCAGCTTTCTCAGCCTCTCTTCATGGAGGAGGGACTTCAGACATCTTACCAGCTTTGTGACCCTCCTCTGGACTTGCTCCAGCAGTTCCATGTCCTCCTTATGTTGGAAGCACATGAACTGTACCCAGTGTTCCAGGTGGAGTCTGACAAGAGCAGAGTGAAGGAGCAGAATCACCTCCCTCGACCTTCTGGTCACGTTTCTTTCCATGCAGCCCAGGATACAGGTGGTTTTCTGGGCTGTGAGTGAGCCCTGCTGTCTCATGTTGAGTGAATCATTTGTGTCCTCTGCTCTCATTCTGATGTAGAGCACCATCCAACCCAAGAGAGAGAAAAAAGAGACTTGGGAAAAGATTAGGAAACTTGGTGTAAATAAATACCAGGCATAACCACTGGCCATGGTTGTACCTGTGGGCTACCCATGTAAAGAGCATCTGAATCCATTTGTGTTTGCAGTGATATTGCAAAGTCTGGCACTGTGTAGCTACTAAAAATTAACAGCTGTGGAAGTAGCATCAGCTGAATTGATTCCCTGTGGAGTGAGGATGCTTTGGCAGAGTGAGCAAGG
The DNA here is from genome assembly GCA_013400435.1 of Pycnonotus jocosus. NCBI lineage: Eukaryota > Metazoa > Chordata > Aves > Passeriformes > Pycnonotidae > Pycnonotus > Pycnonotus jocosus. Next base: position 45,534 of record VWYP01016630.1, on the reverse strand, counting down.
AAAACAAGCCAAATGGTTAGGATGGTGTGTGGAAGTATGGTAGCTGTGGTCTACTGTGTTTGTCTGGTGAAAATTACAATTAATACAGCAGAATAGTCTGAAACAGTAGTGCTTAAACACTGCTTTTTTTTTTCTTTTTTTTTTTTTTTTTTATAAAAGAGGGGTAATATGGATGTCAACAAGGCTGAAAGAATGTTACTCGCTATTCCTTCAGCAAAAGTCATTATTCCCCTACTCTGTTACATCATCAAAGAAGAAAATACTGAGTGTTGTATTTGACAAATAACTTTTCCTACCTCCTACAATTGTGTATCAACAGATAATGGAAACAAATAACTTGAAAACAGTAGATGGAATGCATTAACTGCTTGAAATTGTTACAGTACCATGTACAAGCTAATAATTTATTCCAATATCAGGAGAGATCAGCAGTAGATGTGAAAAAAATAATGTAGCCTAAATCAGTAAACCCTATCAGTCATCCATAGCAAATGCTCTGGGGAAATGAAATAGGGGTGGGAAAAATTCCTTTCTTGCAAGTTTCCAGCTTATGATAGTAAGCATACTAAAAAATAACTTTTCTAGAAATATCCTGAAAACTGGGGATGAACTGCTGTAGAGGAGGAAGAGATAATAATTACATGTCGTTATGAATAAGAGATCTCACTGCACTTACATGTTCAAAGCAGAGAATAGGAAGAGGTTTTCTCCTTTATTCCCCAAATATCTTCTCTGTTATTCACATTGCTATTACCTTTTAGCTTAGAACTGTACATCACTCTGTTTTCAACCATTATATTTTGAAATTTTAAGTAGACAGGGAAGATTCTGGGAGCAAGTAAATTCTGGGAGTAGCTTAACTGGTGTACACAGACACGTAAGGGCATTTATGCTTGAATTCAGAGCATGAAGAGAACAAAAATCTGCTTTGATATGAATTATTCATGCAATGGTTTTGCATTTTTTGCTACTTTTTTTTTTTGCTACACAAGGAATGCCAAAAGGAAAAATATGTTCTGTCTAAAATCCTCACTTTTATTTCATTTTCTATAGGAAAAGGTTGAAATTTGCATGTGCTATTGCCTAAAAGTTTTACTCTTAGGTCTTTACTTGTCAAGAATGTGAAGAAGAAACAGAACATATTGTTTGGTTTGACACAGGCCAAACAATATAGAAAAACAGATTTTTTTAACCACAAACCTGGAAAAGAAATTTGTGTACTATAATGCTTTTAACTCCCTGGTTAGGAGTTAACTGTTAAACTTCCATTCTGACACACTAGAAATTTGTTAAATATTATTTTTCTCTTCAGGTAATTCTACAAGAATCATAAGGATTCCCAAAACGCTGAAGGAAACAGTGCAAAGTTTGAAACATTTTCTGCAGTTGCAGTGAAAGAAAATCAATTTTATGTATTTATTTATATTAACCTTTACCATGGAAAGCTCTGCCTTGCCTGACAGAGTGTGACTAGAAACTGTCACACACTTCTGAGTGGAGATCAAAGATCCAAATACTGATACTTCCTCAGAAAGGTAGATCTAACCCTGCATATGTGAGCCCAAACTTTGTTTCTCTCAGAAGTAGCAAATCCTGTTCTTTTTCTTCTGCTGGCCTGAAGTTAAAAAAGGGGAAGAAAAAGCTTGTTGCTGCTTCAAGGATGAAGAAAGCATCCTGACAAAGGTTAGAAAAGCTGTATGTTCACATAACTGTTTGTTTAGAAAGCTATTAGAAATCTATGTGTTAATTTATTGCAGGGCAAAAATAAATCTAGAGTCTTGTTTACATGGGAAATTATCCCGGCTGTTCACATGGAAATCTGTTCTTCCTTTGCCAATGCTCACAGCACATTTGGACCATCTGAGGTGGCTTTTCACTGGTGGGAAACTTATTCAAACTCCTCAGACTCCTTGGTTCTTTCTCAGCATGGCAGCATCTGGCAGAGATTTTCTTCACCCAGTGTCCAAGCCTGAGCTGCCACACCAGCTCCTTCCTCGTGGCAGAAACTCGTGAAGCACAGGCTAAATCACTACTGCTACCAGTTCAAGATAGACCCCACAAAATGTTCTTTTTTGCAATATATCAGGGGTAATTTTACAGTGATGAATTCTTATTCCTGGAAGGCAGACATTGTAGGGCTTTTTATTCCAAAACAAGTTGAAAAAATTATATTAAATGAGATATGCTTGTCATTTCCTTTGCCAAAGTTATTCATTATCCTTTTTTGCTGGAGATGCTGTAAATGGCAGAAAGCTGGATGATCAGTAGGCTATAATTTATAAAATATTTTGTGATATTTCAGTATGAAAAGCTCTACAAAAATGCAAGAGATTAATAATGAGCTTGACAGTCCTAGACTGCTCATATTTAAGGACAAATTGCCATTAAAGGCAAAAATTAATTTCAGATTTACTCTATTTTTCATGCCAACATAATTCAAATAACTGATCTTTAAACAAAATTACACTTTATCTACTGTTGGGATCAAAACAGACTCAACTTGGGAAATTTATCTTAATTCCTTGCCTATAAATTTAATTACTGATTTGGGTATTGAGAAAGAAAGATGACAAATATTGAAGTACTTGAGGAGATCATCTGCAGAGACAGCATCAGCTCCCCTCAGCTTCTGCACTGGGTTCCTTGGAGCCAGCACTTCAACCCCTGCATCCAGTACATCTGCTTGGACTGTTTTCCTGGTTTTTAAATTCAGAGTTCATTTTTATACTGTATATATAGGCCAACACTGTTTTTTTCCTGAGAATTTGTGATTTCCCAGCTTAACTAAACACCCAGACCTCCTCTGTTCCCCCCAAAGCTCTCATATTGTGCCAAAACAGAGTCCATATTTTGTGGGATGAAACCTTTACCTAAAACAAAATGACCCAAAGTTTTGCTAATGGGTGATTTTAAGTCCTCAAGCTGTTTGTTTGCAAGATTAAAGGGTCTTACCCTGTTTTTGTCCTCTGGTGGTTTTGCAATTCTGTCAGTGCAGGTGTAAATCCCATTTACTTCAGAAATTTTCCAGGTTTTCTATTTTCTGTTACCTATAAAAGATCTAAAACTTGTCAACCATGACTTTCCTTATGATTTGATATGTTGGAAAGTCTCCTAACATAGCCTGTACCAGTCACATCAGGTGGATCTGAGTAAATTATCATTATACAATCACAGAACAGCACATGTTGAAAGAAATCTGGTCCAAACTTGCACAGGAATGGGAGCCCATGGAAGATCATCCAGCACCCTATCCCATTGCATCTGGAAAACCTCCAGCAATGAAGATTATACCACATCTCTGGGGAGGCTGTTCCAGTGAATGGTTTTACTCACCATAAAAAAATAACTTCTTGTGGCAAGGTGAAACCACTCCCAGTGGAACTTTACATGTTCCTCCTTGACTTTTCCCTGTGTATCTTCATGAGAAGAGAGGTTCCATCCTCTCTGTAGTCACACTTTAAATACTGGAATACTGTGATGAGATCCCCTCTGAGCCATCTTTTCTCAGATTAAAAGACCTGACTGCTCCCCTCTTTCCTGACAGGGCAGGTTCTGCAGCCTTTTGTTTACCTTCATGGCCCTCCTTTGGACCCCCTCCCATCAGTCCATGTCTTTTGTGAGTTGTGGGGACCAGAATTGGACACAGTACTACAGATGTGGCCTGACAAGCAGTATGTAGAACTGGATAATCAGATCTCTACCTCTCTGCTTGCAATGTCCCTGTAGATGCACCCCAGGATCAAAAATAAATCCTGTGCTTGCAGTCAGGTACAGGATGAAAGAAGCAAACTGATGTTTCCCAGGAAGCAAAGAGTGTAAATAATCACCTTGGTATTTGGGTTAAACACATTTAGATGTGGCAAAGAGTATTTGTCAGTAACTTTGCAGGACAAATGGTTCTGTGGGATTGCACATGGTAATTCCATGAGTACCTTTACTGAAATATGCAATTTCCAAACATTATATCTAATATTAACATTTGGAAAATATGACATGATTTTTTTAAATGACAAAACCCAAAATCTGTGCAAAGGAATTCCCACTTTAAAGGGTGTGTAAAATAAGCTTCAACAGATGGAAATCTTTCTTTTAAACCAAACCAATGGCAATATCTGAAGTAGTATCTAAGTACCATCTTTTACCTAACTCCAGATATTCTTAATTTCATATGTAAAGATGGAAAATCACATCTTATTTTTGTTCTATTTTACAAAACATATGTTATTTTGAAAGTTTGACTTTTCTTGTCCAAAGATTAAATTTGGAAATCAATTGAAATATATCCAGGAAACCCCAAATGAAAAAATTTAAATAAATTTCTGGCTTCCACAGTAAATAAATCAATTATCTTGGATTAAACCAGAGTGGAGACTTTTTGAGGGAGAGACATGCCCTCACAGTAACATACACTATCTAATTTGTAACTGAAATATTTGAAAGTATGGACTAAAATATGAATCAGTGGAGACAAAAAATAATAAAAAAAAGCAGTCTGTCAAATTTTGTCCTTGCCTTGTCCCATTGATAGGAAACAAAATGCTTCAGTTTGCATTTCTCACTTTGTCTTAAAAGACTTGCTTTGTATGTGATTTCATTTGTTGAAACATTGCTCTTCCTTGTCCACCTGACAATGCCCAGAAGTGTTTGAGTGTCCAGGATCTTGTGTCAGAGGTCTAGTACAGACAGGTGCCATGCCAAAAGCAGATGATCCCTTTTCTGTGCATGGGTCCTGACAGCTTGCACAGAACACGGGTTTGTTCCAGCAGCACTGCACTTCATCTCTGTCCTTGCTCTTGTGGCACAGTGTTCCAGCAAGGACATTTTTCTCCTTCATCTTTCAATCAACGTTTTAAAATTTGGCAATCACACCAGTAGTATTTGCAGGTAAAAAGAAGGATTTTCAGAAGGCTTTCAGAGGGCTTCTGACAGCTTATTGCTTTATGGAATATTAAATGACATTTTCCTCAGAAGAGAGCTATTTCTCTCTCAGATTTAAATTTTTTGACTCTTTTCTTCAAGATATTTGAGCACTTCAATAATTACTATCATTTCTTATAATGACAATAATACTTTGTTGCTAGGTCCCCTCTCACTAAAATGTCTAAAATTATGGTGTTAAGACTTGTCAGAGACCTTTACTGAGTGCAGATACCAAAGCCGGTGTCCCACACCTCTGCCTTCAAAGGCCAGGAGATGAAGGAAGAGGAAATTATAAACATGATGAGGGAAACACTTAAGCAACAATAAATACTGTTGACAAAGCCAAGCATCAGTTCTGGGTTTGGCTGGAGTAGAATTAATTTTCTTCTCCTGAAGGTGTCTGAATACCTGCCTGCCTATGGGAAGCAGCAGATCAATTCCTTGTTTCGTTTTGCCTGTGTGGTTTTTGCTTTTCCTATTACACTGTCATTGTCTCAATCCTTGATTATTTTTCCAGGTTTTACCCTGATTCTCTCTCTGATCCCACTGGTGGAGGCGAGAGCTCAGTGGTCTGTAGTTGCTGGCTGAGTTTAAACCATGACAGCATCTGACTATAAACAGTGTACAAAAAAGAAAAGCAGTGTGCAAAATCTTTAAAAGCTATCTTTTTTTAGTTTTTAAACATCCTCAGTCGTACTTAGATTTGTGTGGATGTGTATGCATAACCCACTTGACATCCCGTTCCAGACACCTCTTTCAACACCGTCAGCCCCGGTTGTAGAGATTCTTACATTTTGTTTTAAAGATCCTTGGTTAAAAGCCAAGAGTTTGGTATGAAGATTTTTCTTTAAATTCAACCTCTTTGAAACTTACACAAGGGTGTTAGAGCAGGGTGGTTCTTTTCAAAGGATGTGTATTCATGTTCAGCTGGCATTATATTTTTCTTTTTGACTTGCTGGAAGTTTAAGCCAAGCTCTTTGCTATAGAAATAATTTATTAGCTCAGATCATAAAGGATTATGTTATAGCAGGTTCTGAGCCAAATATTGTGCACACGCTAATCTGGCGCCTAAGTTTTTTTCCCTCCTAACAACGTGATTGAGCCCATTTTATCTGGAAATGCTTTTCGGTCTGGAATCATGAGTAATGATCATTTGGCAAGAGAACTCTTTCAGTGAAATACAATAAAAATAATTTTGTGCAGAACTATCTACGCAACAGTCCTCTACATCTAATTCAGTAGAGTATGGCATTTTTTTTATCATTGTAAGAGCAAAACCATGATCATTTTTATTCATAAATGGGGGTTAAATAGAAATAGATTATGTTTTACTTATAACTTGTCAAGTCACAAAGAGCTTGGGTAGTGACAGAAAAGATAATGAGCTTTTTCCTTTCCCTTTGAAATGGTCTGCTACTGGGAACAATGTGACATCCATGGAAAGGGAAGTTGCTCAGAGTTCCATTAGGATTTGGCTTTTCTCTCACTCAGTGCATACCAGCCTTACCCCATTGATTCTTCAATGTCTGAAATACTATTCTTTACTCTGTAAAGGGTACTCTAAATTAAGGTATATCAATCTAGATAAAAGGAATTCTGTACTCAGAAGTAGATTTTTTTTCTTTCTGTGCCCCCCAGGTTTTTTACGTCTTTAACCATTTCTGTGTTCTTACAATATTATAAAATTCACTCTTAGCTTTAAACACTTCATTCATTGCTTTTATTTTTTCTCTAGATGCATAGAGTGGAGAAGATTTATAAACCACAAATGGAAAGTTTCAGAACTTTTAGCTGTGAATTTTTAAGCAGAGTGAAACTAACATATTTAAATCTAGGTATGCAACTTATTTCTTTGCCGTGTACTGTAGTGATAAAAAGGAATGATGAAGTTCCAGCTCACAAAATTTATTTGATGTAAATTTATGTCCTACCATTGAAAATTAGATAACTTTTTATCTCTCCCATTCATCTCAAAGAAAATTTGAGAATTATTCTATTAGACTTAGCTTGTATATACCTTGGGACATAAGTGCCACAACAGCACTCTAATGATTTATATAGCTAGTGGTGTTGTGTATGAGAGAAAACAAGATGAAGAATGTTTTAGCTAATTGTTTGTTTATATTTATTGATTTTTTTTTAAAGAAAAGCAATTAAAATGTCAACATAATTCATTCTTTTCCTTGTAGCTGAAAAAGGAAACTAGGAAGCAGAAAATTAATTTCCATGCCAGTTCTTGCCTTTGGAAGCAGTGAATGCTTGCTGCCCATGGAGTTTTTTCTGTAATGTTTTAAACTTGACGTGCCTCTTACTTTTCTCTGTGCCATAGTAAGTAAGGAATATATTGACTTTTTGTAAGGCAAATACATCGATTATGCACAGAAGTAATGTTCCCTACCAACTCATAAGTTTTACTGGGAGAATGTTGCACTGAATACAAGATAAAATTTAGTTTCCTTATGAAAACTTGTAAGAGGTAGATTGTTAAAAAGAAAGCATTTTATTTCCTGCTTTCTGGTGCTACGTATTCACCATCAGATTTCTTTTTTTGTACTTTCATTGTTAGGTGTTCAAAACTATAAATGAGCAACTGTGTCTATAAGAACTATAGTATGTATATTGTGGACCATGAGTCCCTGCAGAAATCTGTGGGCATTTAACAACAACAACAAAAGATATGAAAGAGCAGTTTATTAGAAAATTAAATGCACATTAACACCATTCAATATTGTTTTTCAAAATGAAGAAAAGATTTTATGGGGCATACCAACAAGAGATAATCCAATCTGACACCAATGGACTATGAATTGGTGAGAAACGGGTATGTATCTTCTTTCATCACTCTCTTTTATCCACTGAAGAGTTATTTGTTTATCTTTCATGCTTTCATAAGCATTTTCTATTTCCCCACAACATACCTTTTGCCTGGGGTGGTTTATATACTTAGAAGTAGGCAATCCCTTACTGGTATTTCCCAAGTGCCGAAGTAAATTTTCCATTTCACAGAAGCAGTACAATCTGTTAGAGCAGTTGAGAAAACTTTGCAATGAATCCACCTGCACCTCCAAGCATTACAATGACTAATGTCTGTCCCTATAAGCTCGTTTATCATATAATAAAATATTGTCTAAACCAGACGAGATGTAGAAACCTTTCCCAATATTTCTGCCTTTTACCAGAGAGCTGTCTCCCATCTAAAGCAGGCTGTGATCTCAGCCTGTGGACTGCTCTCCATGAAGGTGTCCAGCCGAGTGTGATGCAGGTACATTGTCACAGCTGTGACAGGGCGCTGCGGTGGGTCAGGACTTGTCAGAGACCCTCTCAAGACATGGGAAAGGGCTCAGCCACAGAGTCAACAACCCCTCAGAATTTTCCCTGTGACCATCATGACTCAGAGTCCCCTCCCCAGGCGTGGTCTCTTGGGGCAGACCCCCACACGGTCACTGGAAACAGCCATGCTTTTTCATCTCTTTGCACGAGAGCTTGGGGATGGGACCAGGGTGGCAGCAGTCACTCTGCCTGGCTTTAATCCTGCTCAAAAACCATGTCAAGGTCTGGTGCGTCACCAGCCACAGTCTGACAACAGAAATGAAAAGAGAAAAGCAAAACCCCAGCACTGATTACAAGAATGGGGTTTAAATTTTCCTAGACATTCATTTCTCCAGGAGGAAAGATCACAACTGGAAGATATTCAAATTTCTCTTTATGCTGCATCTGAAACCAGAGTGCCAGCAGAACAATGAAGAAGGAGTGACTGCATTCTCTTTCTTTCTGTTAACCTGAGCAGATGAGGCTTGCTGTGGAGCACAGCTTCACAGGCTAAAGGACACATAAAGGCAGGAACTAGAGGAAGCAGTGATAAAATGAATTCATATCAGCCTTCTTTAAATCATTCTATTACGCTTTAGTGCTTCCATCTTTTCCCGTTCTGACATCAGTAAAAATGAATTCACTGAGACATGGCATTTGACTTATGATGCTTTTTATTTTCACAAAGAGGTAAAATGAATAACATAACACAATTATATTTCAATCCAGTAGCATAGCTGTGTGCATCTTTAAATCTAATAACCGATTGAGCCTTATCGATTTTTTTGAAATGTAACCGTTTATGCTAAGCTGAGATAATCTTTTCTGAAGTTAAATATTGATTTTTACAATGGCATGTCCCATATAATATTTTTAAAAATTATTATTACATCAATCATTACTTTTTTTCCCAAAAATACTACACCAGATGTTGCAAAATGAGCATTGCCATTCATAGGAAACACAGTAGCCTAGAACATGTGACAGTAAATGTTACACCACTTAATTTTATCACCTCTTATGTATTTTTTCCATTAAGAAGACTCTCTGAAAAATAAGAAGCCTCATTAAAGGTCATTTTCGGATGTATTTATCTTTTTTGGGGGGGGGGCCTTAAATAACAGGCCTTTCTCATTTGAGTGATTCTGCTGGAGTTTCATAGGAAGGCAAGGTCCAGCTATGTCTCCACATTGTATTGGGGTCACTATAGTTGAAGAGAATGGGGCATCACCTGGAGATAAGATAAAAATTTCTACATTCATTCATTTACCAAAAAAATTGTCTTTGATTCAAGATTCCCCCTTGAGGGTAATGGTTTGACTTTTCCAGTGGCATGCACTTTTTTTGAGGAGAGAAAATAGTTCATAGAATAAATGTGGGAAAATTCTGTGAAGGTACTGAAGATGAAGAGTGAAAGTTCGAATGTAACTGAGAATTATTTGGAGAATTAGGAAACACAGAGAAACACAGACCTGGGATTTCTAATTAGGATTTCTGGTCAGATGAGCTGTATTTATCCCTCATCAGTCCTGCATTGTTTAGAAACATAAAGATAAATCAGGCAGGCAAATCTGGACTTTAAACTATGTGAATTTTGCCATGCCTTATTAGAATAAAGTAGATCAATAATTTCTAATGCTCTTAGTGTGAACTGATCATCTACTCCAATCAAATGGAGTCATGAAACAGACACCAATCAACTCCAAATTGGCCTTATAACATGCAGAGTGATGTGCTTTCATGCAATTTAACATGCAACATAAGTTACACTATTTTGCTGTTACCAAGCACCTACAGAATAGATTTTATGCTTTTCAGATAAATATTTCATCACTAACTTTATTTATTTAATGGGAAATGCAGAAAAAATATTATGTTTGAAGCATTTTATTATTCAAAGTGGCATTTATTAAAATAAAGAGGGTTAACCAGTCAAACCCTACCAAAGAAATCACAAAAACAACAGATGTCTTGAAAGTATGTGGATTTATTCAATAAACTTTTATATATGGTTGCATATGATTTTTTTTTAATTAGTTTTTGTTTTCTCCATATTCAGGCAAATACCCATTGATCTAATGCTTCTTTTCTTCACAATGCTTTACTAACAGGAACAATAATAATGAACTATAAATCAGCTATAAACCATTATTGGTGTCATAAAGTCATGATCTTGATTTAATAACATCAGTTGTAATCGGTCTCCACTACAGATTCTGATTTACAGTCTCCATTAGTCCTGCCAAGGCAGAAAGGAAGGTGTAAAATATAAATTTAAGATTCAGGGCCACTGAGTGGTTTGATGATTTGGAGCCAAGAAAAACCAGAAAACTGGTGAAACATCTAAACTGCAAGGATAAGGTGAAAAGAACAGGAGATATACACAGGCTCTTGATGTAGCTCAATGTAACACTCTAAACTGAACAGACACACTCTGTATGTGCACTTATGTACAGATATCTGTAGAAATACTCTCAGAATTCTGATGTTCTGATGAATGGGGTAGGTTTCCTGATAACCTGTCCTCAGAATATTTGTATAAATGCATGATGTAATTCTTTAGCATGCAGTTTTGACAACAAAATTTCTTACAGCATTTATAGTTCTCCCTACTGTAATTTTCCCAAAGACTGGACATTACACAGAAGGCAGTGATTCTGACACACTTTGATAGAAGGTCTATGAAGAAAAGGTGAAAATCCCTTTCACTGTGTATATTTCACTGGAAACATTCAAGGTCACGCGTGATGTGGCTCTGAGCAACCTCATCTAGCTGAAGATACTTCTGCCATTGCAGGGGGTTGGACTGAATGACCCTTAAATGTCCCTTTCCAACCCAAACCACTCTGTGATTTTACTATTCTGTTTTTGCCTACAAGGTTGCTTCTCCCCATTGCCATTCTGTATAAAACCTGTGTAGATTGGGAAGAATCTGAGGGATTGATTGCATCCAGATAATATTTTGAAGCTTCTGCCCAAGTCAAAACCAAGAGGAGAGGGATGCCTCTGAAGGAATAAAAAAACCCACAGACTGTGAACAGTCTTGTGGGAAACTAACAGAAAGGACTTAAGTTTGGGATAGTTATTTCTTATCTGAGCTCGTTTTGCTGTAACTATTCCTATTTCTGTAAGATTTTTCAGCTTGGAGTATTATGTTAGGTAATTCATAGCTATAAAGAAATAAAATGTGTCACTTTGTTCAGTCTCATTTTTACATTCAGGCAGTGTTTATTACTTGTCAAAGAGTGAATTTTGAGAGTGATTGGCTTAGAGCTGCTCAGTCTGGATAGGCAATTGCTTGTGATTTTCATTTAATTCATCCTCTCATAGGTTTTTTAGAAGGATTTGGGCCAGCTGTGATGTTACATTTGCATGGGTTTATGCAGAGATCAGCCATTCAGGCAAAATGTCACTAGGCTTAGCAATTGCCTTGTGCTTTTCATATACTTGTTGGCATGTGGGAATTCTCACCAGGGATTTCAGAGATTTCAGAGCAGATGTTTCTTATATCAGTGTGAAAATAATGTATTGTCAGTTGCAAGTTTTATTATTTTTTTAAAACAAAATATAGTGAGGAAGAAATGAGGAAGTTATGAGGAAGATGCTACGAGCAAATATTCAGAACAAAGCTTTCCAAAGCCCAGTCATATTAAATTAGGGCTTGGACTGAAGCCCAGTTTTTGCCCTAACTTCTCTCTCCTAACGAACCAGCAAGGCTTTCCAATCTCATCTAAGTTTACTGCAATGAAATAGACTTCTTTGTGCAAGCTTCACCTCTGCAGGTGGCAAGAATTATCACCATTTCAGTACTGTTTATCTACAAAAGTTCTAATAGTATCTTTCTCTTTTCCCAGAAACCAAAGAAAATACTGATCCAAAAATACGTGCCTCCAAGATAACCCATCCCAGCTGAAGACCTGCTAATACCTGAGGAGTCTTTTGGGAAATGTACAGGACAAAGCCACCAGAAGTTCAGTTTTTGAATATCTGTTTCTTTAAACAGCAAAGATTTATATCAATGATAGTCGTTTGGGGTTTTTTAATTAGTGCAACAATGACTGTAAGATTTTGGCTCTGGATTGCCTTTGTGGCCTAAAAGAATCCCTTTAGGAGATTCTGTTTTCTCAAAAACCTAAATAATGCCCTGTTTTTAGGGATGCTTTTAACTAAGTGCAGTGTGCAGCTCCCTTTCCAGCTCTGTTAATGACTTCTGAACCACTTGTCCAACAGCTCCTCCATGCACTCTCTCTGATGGCACAGACATGCCCTGCCTTCTTGGTGGCTTCAGGCCATTCACCACAACAGTAAATGTGCAGACAAACATTAAAATGTTAATGTGAGAGTAATCTAACATAAAACTTGGTTGCTAAAATCACTGGGCTACATCTCACAACTTTACTTAACAAGGGGCTATTTAGACAAAAGGATTATGTGCTGCAATTCGAAATATCATGAAGGAGGGATTTCAGGCATGAAGGTCTGAAAACAGTAGAGAGCTTCACATTACCTAGTTTTGAAAAACCTGAAAGATCAGAAGGTGTCTGGACAGGATGTTCCTGCATGGCTGATGTTCCAGCCATCAGCAAACTTCTGTATTGTTGGATGTGTCACCAGGGCCCTCTTTTCTCTGACTCAAACCCTCTTGCAACTGAGCTGCTACGCCAGAATCCACTCAGAGCTGCCTGCAGGCACTGAATTTTGATTTGATTTGGACACAGAGGTTTAATATTGTCTAGGAGTTCATTATCAGTTGTAGCAAACTGTAGTTGGCAAGGCTTTCTACAGTCAAAGAAATCTGGGTGACTTCAGTCATATTCAACATGAGCGGAGTCCTCAGATTTATGGTGCTTTTAGAATAAGGTTATCTTACATTCCCTGAACTGAAAATAAATATCTGTTGATCTTTTGTTTTGTTGGATTTCTTGCAGTGCTAGAGAATTATTTTCTATATCCATTGAAATGGTGGTGATTATTTTTTCAGTTACTAATTTTTTTCCCAAGGCTTTCAGTAGCTCAGCTGTATTGCAATGATTCAAATCAGCTTATTGATCCTTACCTAACAGTGCCTATTACATGTTATTTTGGGTTATCATTTCTTTAGTTCATCTTCTATTTCTTCATCAGTCACTAGTTTCAGATATTCATACACCAGTAATTTGGGAAAAATGAAATGCTCGCTTTTACTGAAACTCTACAAGCACTTTGGTGTAAGATAAGAATATACCATTAACATCTGGGCATCTTCCATTTTGGCTTCATAATATCTTTCTAAACTTATTTCTCAGTTCAGTAATAGATATGAATTTGTTGAAGCAAAACTTATTTGACTTATACCACTTGAAAGATAAATCAAATAAACAACCAAACTGATGCTAGTAATAGTCTTGTTACCTGAAACTCTTTTTTCATATGACAGCATATATCAAAATGTGTTAAAATCCAAAAGCCACAAATCCCTACACCATTTATGTGCAGTAGAAAAAAAAATGAAGATCCTGTTCAATCCTTTGTTATCTTACACCTATGCAAATTAAAAGGGTTGCTTGGCATCTAAACTGAGCCTGAATGTGAAGGAAAAATACAGGAAATCAACTACAGAAATAACTAAAGATAGAGCAACTGCCTGAAGACTGTTGTCCTGAGAAAAGCCTAGAACAAATACTACCCTATTATTTTCAGAACAGTAATTATTTCCAAGAGATTGATGGGGCACAAAAGAAAGAACATTGCATCATTTATGATTCAATACTTTCTATTACCTGATCATCTTTGTGCTGAAACAGAGTTAAGAGCATTAATAATGTGATTTTTTTCATTGATACAGTATGAACATTGTGGAATTTAACTGTTTCCAATAAAACAGCTTCACAGCAAGACTTCTTACAGTGACACAACTTTTTCCTAGGTCTGCATGGATATTTTGTAGACTGAAATCAGCAAAATAGAATAAAACATCATGGAGGATCACTACTGGCTGTAATCACAATCCTGAAGTGCAAGCCTTGCAACCCAAGAGCTAAATATTTCAGCAAATATAGTGGGTTCATTGTAACTTTTTAATTTCACTATTCACTTTCATTTGCCTTGTTATGTGTTTAAAATAGTGCTAGGCTACAATTTTGGGGACAGGTCCTTGCTGCATCAAGGGAAAAAATGAATATAAAAGGATACTGAGCCATTGAGATAACTCCTCCTGGTCTTCTTGAACTGATGGCAGTAATTATTAGAAGGAATTGAGGATGATCCCCCTTCATTCTTCCAACCAAGTGTGAGAGACTGAAATGTTAAATGTTAATGACTGACGAAATCAGCCATTTGCAAAAGCAGCAGGTGCTCTGCTGAGGCCAGGGTTGCACAACCGACGGGCAGAGGAGGAGAATTTGTGTGTATGGTGGGGAAATCTCTGATCCACAAAGGAAAGAGAGGGAACACACCCATCGCTAGAGCATGACCAACACAAACCAACCTTTGTGTAGCAACAAGCTTGTATTTACTGGGAAAACATATAAACAGATGCAATACATCTGCAAAGACTTTTGCACTGTTACCATTTTGTAACATTTAATATTGAATTTTAATGCAACAGATGCAGCCAGCAAAATTAAATAAAAACATAAAAGAATGGTCTATGATTTGCTCAAATTACTCATGAACATTTCCATTTGAGTCTTGTTATACTGGTGCCAAGAAAATATCACAATGTCATTAAGTTACTGAAATAACAGTGACATTTCAGGCAAGTCATGAATGATGCTTTACAGAGCACTTTGAGCAGGCAGGGGAGTTGCTACTTGTATGTATCATTATCTCCTATTAGTAATGTACCAATTTTGAAAGAGGAATATTCATTGCCATAGCAATAACTTGATGACAGTTTTCAAAAACATCCCACTAGGAAAAAGGTGATAGAGGACTGGCCTGATATCACCTATGTACCTTTAAAACTACATCTCCCCAGTTAAATTAACGTAATGCATCACACAGCAACCATGAGTGTGGCTTTTCAGTTTTGAACATATCTTGTCAGCGTGACTTTATTTTGCTTTTATCACAGTGGGTCATGATGAGACAGAAAACGAGGAGGAGGAAATTGTAACAAAGGTGGTCAGTTGAAATTTATACAGAAGAGATATCTGAGAAGAGAGGAAAATGGACCGTGAGGTTTCTTATCTTCTTTTCTTCATGTTAGAGCCGGGATTAACACACAGGAGATGCAGTTTTTCATATTCAGACTCAGATGTTTATTAATTCTTATCTAAAGTACAGTCTCACGAGTGGTGAGTTCTAGTTAACAAGGTAGAAAATGGAGTACCTCTAACTCATTCCAAGGTCTTTTAAGTGCTAATTACCCAATAATGAGATGACACCTATATTGTTTATACTTTTAACGCAATAAAACCCAAGGTCTGCAATGTGGACCTTTCTCATCCAATTAGAAAAAACAACCCTAAACCAAGAAGAAGAAGGTGAAGAAGAAGGACTTAGCCAACACCCTAAGTTTCCAGGATTTCAACAATGGAGACAACAGTGGTTGTTTGTCTTAGAGAAGGCAGGAAGGACGTAAATGTACAGGCAGCTGTGGCTAAAAGGAGAAGAATGGGGCAGGATGATGAGCAGTGCACACACCAGTGAAATCAAAGCTGTGATGAGGCAACAAAGAGCACAAGCAGTGTCAGTGCAGATCAGGATTATAGATGGGATGGGGACTGAGGGAGAGGTATTTGCACAGAAGTGGTCTTGTTTCTTCATTTTGGCAATCTGTACACTCTTCCCTGAGGCCAAATTTGCACTTATACTTGACAGGTGAGAAAGTCTCAGACACAAGAAATATATTGTAAATGGAACCATATTTTCAATGAAAGGCTGTTCCTAACAGTGGAAAGGCAGCAGCCTCTCCATTGGTAATGAACAGTAGAAGTGCTCTTATACCTCTTCTCAAAGAATGCAGCTGATGGTGCACCAGCACCTGCAGAAGTGGCTCAATAGTCACCTTGCACATTCCTCCAAGACTGTTGGCATAAGTAAATTGATGTGTTTTATCTGTTAGGATATTTATCAAAAAATGGTCATGGAGCTTTCCCCCTTATCAGGATAGTACCATAATATTAAAAAAAAAAAAAATAGTTTGAAAAAAGCTCAGGTTGGGTTTTCCTCAAGTCCAAGCTGTGATATAAAGTTGGCAGTTTGCCTCTACACTGAAAATGTTGAGAAGCCTTCACAATCTAAACACTGTAATCCAGACACAAGTTCCCTCTCTTGTAAGTGAAATTGAAAGGTCTTTTCTGGTTTGGGGTTTTTGGGGGTTTTTTGGAGGGGAGGAGATGGAGGGTTGCTGATTCTGTGGGTACTTTGAATGCTGGAGCCAAAGCTCAGTATCTTTCACTTAAGTGCTACCAGCTGAATTAGAAATAGTTGAACCAGAGAAACAGAACATATTTGCTAAATGAAGATGCTTTTCTACCCCTTTGTTTCATGTTCACCAGATAAAATGTCTTTTTGTTTTTATCTGATGTAATTTCTCTCATACATGTGAAGAGAATGCAAAGTGCAATCTAGTTTGGCAACACTGAAGATACATTAATTATAGAGAATATAATGAGTGATATATATGTTGAGATACATATATCTTAGTTTCTTTGTCCAGATTCCCGCTATTTGCCCAGCAGCACTGACATTCTTCTGATATTTTTGTGAAGGGTTTCCTGGGAAGTACATCACATTTTCCCTAGTGCTCTTCAATCCAGGATATACTGAGAATGTACCTTGCCCTGCTCTGTCCCTCTAAGCCCTCTAAGTACATTCAGCAACATATTGCAGCATCTGGACCCATGGAGAGTTTTCCCTCTGACAGCCTTTGCTTTATCCTCTGAAAGGTTGCTATGGGAACACAGTGAGGCACATCTGATAAGCCCTTACAGCATCACCCAATTGTTTTTAGGTCTAATAATTTCAGAAAGGCTTCAAAGGGTTGTTTGGAGGTTTGTTTTGGTTGGGAAAAAAAAAAAAAAAAGAAAAAGAAAAACAAACCTATGTATCAAGTACCAGTCATGGTCCTTTAGAACCAGGAACATAACAAGATGACAATTTATATCTGTCAACATAACCTGTAGGGGGGACTTTAGCAAAGGAGAACTTAATGAAATATTTATCAGTCAGAAAACTCACTTTATTCAGACAAATTTTGCTCAGGAAGGGCTCACTTCAAACAGAAAACTCAGCTTTGTGGGAACTGACCAGCAGCATCTCTGTAAATGACCAGTGCTGTCACACCTCAGCACAGAGAGGGCTCTAGCAACACCATGAAAAGTAGGCAGCTTTTGGACCCTCAAGAAAATTCCTTTGCATGCAAGATAATGATTTTTTCAGGCATTTTGGTTGGGCTTTTGTTATGGGGAAGAGATAGAGAAATCTTATGTGTAACACACTAGCTACATTTGACAATTTCCTTCTCAGTAAGGCTTTTGGCTGTGTTGACATAGCTGATGAAGCTAGCACAGTTAAATCCACACATTTTTACTTTTGATGACACAATCTGTTCATGTTGTAGAGTCATGTTATCTCTAAAGGAAAGGGTTTTCTGTATTTTTGGTAAATTAAAAATATTTTTATATTCAAAAGACACACAATAACAGAGTTTTCTTACAGTGTATCCCATTCCAACCTGCTCTGAGAACAGAAGCAGCATGGAACACTGAGAACATAAAGGGTCTCTGTTCAAATAAATAAATAAATTTTATCCCAAAAGCCAAGAAAAATACAATTAAACCAAATCTGCTACATGACAGCAAAGAAAGATTAGCTAATTGAGGATGTAATCTGTAATACTATTACTGTGAGTACAGTTCACATCCTTGTAGTTTTATTGCATCAGTTTAAGGGTTTATTGTTGTTGTGACATAAAATTAACCATTCAAATTTGCTCTGTGCTGAAACAAGGTTTACAGAACACCACTTAGTGCCAACTGCATTTCTTTCCCTGCGTCAACAGCAAAACATTCCTTTTCTCCTGGGTGTTGTGCTGCGTGATTGCAGCGTACACAGGAGACAACAGTTGAATTTGAAGTTCATGCTGATAAGAACCAGCCATTCCAGAATTTTAAATGAGCCTCAAAACATGGTCTCAAGTTGGGGCAAATGCTGGGAAAAGTCTGGAGTAGAGCCCAGTCCTGCTGATTTCCAGTTATTCCCTATTAGGGAAAAGTTAACAAAGGCTGTGTTGTAAAGGAACATAAATTAGAATGGATTAAGGTTCCCCTGACTCCTCTGATAAGAGCCAGGGCCAGATCTGTGATGTAGGAAGCACACAGCTATCCAAACATAAGCTTTGTTCCCTCCTGTGTCTGATGATGAGCACATCTTGGAGGTCAGGACACTGTAGCAAAGTGCTAAATAAACATCAGACATAACTGCTCAGGTGCCCACTTGCACATTGCACTCTATGCAATTGTCATGTTTCCCTCGCACATCCACTGCTCCTTGTAATCAACACTAGCTTGAATTAAAAGCCTTTTTCAGAAACTATAAGTTTTAGTCTTTAGGAAATACTATAGGCTGAATCAGGGTATTTGTCAAGAATGCTCCTGAAACTGCTTAAGCCAACTAATTCTCCTTCTTCTACAAAGTCATCTGCTCATTTTCAATATTGTAGCCCATCTGGAAGTTTCTCCTTCTCCCATATCTGTGAGAAGAAGTTTGAACTCTTGTTGACTCAAGAGCAAAGAAAAAAGTAAGATAAGCCATTCATAACTTATTTCCTCTGCTCTTAAAAGAGAAATACATATTCATGCTTTTGTTTTAGAGGAGAAAACATTCAGAGCAAAACAAAAGGCCCAGGCTCATTAAGCATGACCATTTTTCCAGAGTTATCCTTATAACCTTCTCTCTGGGGAAAGGATGGTGCCATCTACATGTAGTAAGATATTGCAGTTAAACAGATCCTGGCAAATCAGCTTTTGGCAAGGCTTTTCTATTAAAAAATTTGGTCATGGCAGCTTTCATACAACTAATACAAAAAAAAAATTGTGGAAAAATTGTAATGACTTCTTCAACAAAGCTACTTAGGAAAGAAAAAGCCTGATCAATGGAGTTCTGTTCACAGACCTTGTGAATTTGAAGGGATATCAGACACCACCGAGCATGAAGACTTGCACAAAAAACAGAGACCATGACAAAGGTACCCTAACCATGGTGTCATGTACTTTTTTGTTACATACTCTTTCTCTTGTCATTTATAAGTAACACATGGAATTCAGACAGTTGAAATTTTGGCAAAAAAGTAAGTTGACTACATGCCAATCAACAGATCTGTCTTCATAGACAGGGTGTCAAGACTGCAACGTATTTTCTCACACAGTTAAAGTGCTGTTTCAAAGGTGAAGGAAGTATTTGCAGTGATAGCATGGTGGAGAAATCAGTAAGCAATCGGTAAGTCTGAGGAAAAACCCTTAAATTAGTTTGGAAAAAAAGAAAGGATGTTCAAGGACAGGATCTGGCACTGCTGTGTGAGATCAGGCAGTTGACACAGGCAGGAGTGGAGTGAGGCTCAGTGTTCAGCTATCTGCTTCTACGTGCAGCTGTGGCAATCCCACTGTCCTCATGTTCCTCTTGAGTGATTTAAGAGACTCTGAGAGGCTTTTCTCTGGGGAGAAAAACAATTCCCAAGGAATTAAAACAAAAAAATCAGTATTTTTTTTTTCTGGGGATCCTTAAACCAGTCTTGCCAGATTGCTCTATTTGTATCTGCTGTGAAAGCTGTCACTTGTCTCATCTGTTTGATGCTTGGCCAGATTTCTCTCTGCCTTCAAATTTTGTTTTCACAAAATCATTTCTGCAGATTCTAATAGTCCCTTGCAAGAGTATATAAGCTGCATACAAAACACATAGATTTGGTGTGCTCTGTCCCTAGTTGTGGGACTAATGTTCTACTCAGTCTCAAAATCTTTCACCGGGTTATTTTAGCTTTGACAGTGGCTGGGGTTAGGGTTAGGGTTAGGGTTAGGGGTTAGGGTTAGGGTTAGGGCTCTTATTTAACCTTAATAGTTAAATAATGGGTCAGAAATTATTTTGGCAAATGCCCATTTGCTGGTGATGTTACCACAATGAAGACTTAAGAATTTCCAAGTCTAAGCAGCCTGCCTGCATGCCTTTTAGTGGATAAGGCAGCATTTGGTTTGTGCGCTGTGATCAGTGGGACCTGTAGTAAAAAAAGAGAACTCATTTTCCATGTTTATGCCAAGCACATAAATCTCCAGATTTCTGAAGATTTTCATCACAGAACCAATTTAATTATAATAGCCAGGAGGCATTACAACAGGGTAAGATGGTGCTTTTGTATGGATTTCTGGCAGCGGAGAAATGGAAGGATGGACTGCACTTTTCAGCATGTAGCAGAGTCTAGAGATCTGGAGGTTTTAAAAGCCCAGAACAGGGATTTGTAGAAATGAAAAAGTCAGAGGTGTTGATGGAGGAAAAGATTTGATCACAGAAAATCTCGACAGTGATAGGCATGATAATACGGAGACTGACAGGTTAGCTCACAAGAGACACAATGTGGGAAGTGAAAGAACAGCACAAACTCTGAATGAAGCATAAGAGGAAAGGAGAGCAGTAGCTTTAATGGTGTGTATGCAGGTATTGCATCTGATCTGTGAAAACTAAAGACATAATTCTCAGAATTCCAGGATCTATATTATCTATATATTCCTATACCCATAAGCTGTGTTGATAATATCTCAGGACCAGATGGAAACACCCAGAAAATAATTTTGTTGGATGCTACTAGTTGAATCTAACTGAATAGCGATCACTATTTACCCTAAGTGAAAAAAAAACCCTGTCCAAATACATGTGCATGCATTCATCCCTGCTACTCATTAGAAAAATAAAACAGGAAGAGACAGAGAACTTAATCAAAGAAAGTCTATATTCCTCCATGGTAATTTGAAATTGCTTTTCCTGGTGAAATTCTCATACAGTGGGGTTTCTCTCCAGTGAGAATAAACCTGATGTCTGTGGTTGAAACAGAATGATAAAAGTCAGAGGGCCCACAAAAATGTAGCAATTTTTATTAGTAGACTGTATACATGGCATGAAAATTGGCATGTTAGTCTCCCTTATATCATACACAGTCAGTGGTGGATTTTGAGTAAGGGGTAGGCTGAAAGAGGAGAGAGAAAGAGAAAGAGAAAGAGAAAGAGAAAGAGAAAGAGAAAGAGAAAGAGAGAGAAAGAAAGAGGAAGGAAGGTCGCAAGTCCTGGCTCCAGCATTTATCCAGCTGAAGAGGTTGTCCAGAGCTCTGTGGGCACTGCCCAGGCTCTGTGTGGGGGCACTTTTTTATAGATTAGTTTTCTCCAACCTGCAGCTGAATTTCTCTCTTTCTATATAAATTAACTATCATGTCCAGTTTATTCTTCTAAACCTTTCTGGAAATGAATCAGAGGTCTTCAAGAATTTTTGGTTGCCTTGATTTCCTTCCCCCTCTGTCCACTAGTGTGGTGATCTTTAGTTGTCAGTCCATGCTTGCTTCTCCAAGCCATATCATTCCTGCTTGTGCTGCAGTGTGCTGCGCTTATTTCCAGGAGCCAGAACAAGGACCTTTGTCCCAGGACAGTGCAGCCCTACCTCTGTAAGGCCCCCTTCTCCAGCCACATCTTCCTCTTTTTCAGACCATGTTCTTGGAAAAAAGTCTTGGTTGGCTCCAGAGCTGTCAGTGCTTGAGACACATTTTAGCCCCTTATCTTCTGGGATTCTACAAAATAAATGTCTTTAAAGTTAGTTTTACTAAAACCACTTGTCCCTCTCACAGTGTTCATTGCTCACTCATTTGGAGGTTACTCCTGTTAAAAAAGGAATTATTTCTCTACATAAGATGATGTATAGTAGGGTTCTTTATCTGTGCATCTGAAAGTCTTGATGCCCAAATCACTTCTTGGACAAAATGACCCCTAGGTGGGAAGCAGGGTAAACACTGTGATGCAGATCACGTGTTGTGGCAAGAGACAACCTGCCTGAGATCAACAGGGTAGCACATAGCATAATCAAACTGTACTCCCACTATTGGGTTGCTTCCTGAACTTTCACCATGTTTCATAGAAAATATATAATATCTTCTCAGAAAACCCTTTCACAGAAGCATCAGAATTCAACATTTTTACATTTTTTCTTTGTAAATGAGGGTAAGCTGGCCTTTCCTGCACTTTGTAACTCTGTAACTCAAGTTATTTCTGTCTAATATCTTGTCACCAACTTAACTTATTGTTCTCTTCTGTTCACAGGAAGTCTACAAGTGGAGGATGTTTGAAAACTTTGATTGTTGTCACCCCAACTCAGCTATAGAAGAGCTGTCATGGTACTTCAGCATCTACAGAAGGAAAGCAAGAACTAGGTGTTCTCCTAAAAGCAGGGGAACCTTTGTGGCTTGCCAGCTGCTTTGCTTGCTGTAGAGCGAGGTACTGTCATTCCCTAAATTTAGCCTGACTTCATAATAGCCTGGTACAGTGGCAGGGCTGTCAACAGATACCAAAATATTCTCAGAACTCTGCTGCTTGTTACTTCCCTGTGACAGTATTTATCAAATTGATTGTATTAGGCCATTTCATACAGTCAAAAACAAAACACATGAAGTATCATGGCATAAAATTGTGTAATTCTGAAGTTATTATGTCCATCTTATGCAATCCATGAGAAATTGAATGTATGGTGATAAGGAGCGGTAAATTCTGTAAATTTCTGCTTAAAATTTTTACTCATAATTTTCCAAGGTTGTTATTTCATTTTGCAATGACACCTTTTCTTTTTTTCTGCCAAAGCCAAAATACTTGTAAGTGTCAAATGTATTGTGTACACTGTAAAACAGATTTCATGTCTTGAAAGTCAAGGATAATAATAACATCTGTAAAATGCACGATCGGTAATTTATTTTATGTGTATTCCTTAAAAATAGGACTTTTAAAGAATTGTATGAGCACAGTCAATTCACCAGAGCCTTTCTGCTAGGCTCTGTCCATGATGCTTTTGTTGTAAATGATATTTGATTGGAATAGAAGCATATGTAATGGGATACATGTATTCTATTAAACATTCAAGTGATTATTCAGAGGAAAATGAAGAATTTATTTCCTTCATGCTGCTAGGTGAACACCAGCTACCTTTCTGATGGTATATTCCTATTTGTTTAATATCACTCTATATCTCTGTGGAACAATAACAGACTTTCTGGCAAAGTAAAAAAAAATCTTTAAATTAATATGGAGTGGTAATATACAACACACCAAGGATTTCAGGTTCGCTTCACAAAAAGTGTAAATCTCTATGTTTGTATGTATTGTGTATACATCCATACTCTTTCTGTCTGTTTTGTGTTTATGTTCACATCTCAAGATGTCAAATTTTTATTTCCCTTGAATAATAAAACCGTGGCTTGAGTTATAACCATTGCAAGCAAAACACTTAAAATTGATTAATTCTATCTTCATTTTACATTATTTTCTGTGGTTAAAAATGCACAGATTAGAAAAAATAGTATTATGCACAACAATCTAAATATTTCAGTATTTTCCCATGCCCTTATAAATGCACTGTGGGTATACAATATGAGAACAATAAAACTGGAAGGTGACTTTCAATACAGTACTCTCTAAACTACTAGAGCAGAAAAACAGAGTGAGGAAATTCTGCCTATAAGTGCACATGCTACACCATCAGTCTCTCTTGAGGACCAGATTCAGTACAAATAAAATCCTGTAATTATTTTCCTGTAGAGTGATATCAAGTACTTTACAGAAGGCATCAGTGCTGCTGGTAATAACAGGCACATAGTAAACACCATGGCAAGGAAGATTTTTCAGGGACAAGCTCCTACCTCTGCAGAGTCAGGTGTAATGGCTTCCTGGAATGCTGAAATTGAGGGAATATATGGGCTCCTTTCTGCACTGAGTCAGCCTGATGAATTAGCAAGCTGGTTCTACTTCCATTTTCTTTGGAAAAATGACAAATTTGCTTTATTCTTTAGGAAACTAGATCTGGTAACTCCCAGGACTCTTAAAATTATCTCAATAATGTGGCATCATATGAACAGGCACTAACCCCCCCCTGAGTAATAGGAAAGGGTTTCTGCTACTTTCCATTGAGGAAAATCTTTTCCCATTTGCCCTGTAGGAGTAAAGTTATGAAGCAGAAAAAAAGAAAATTATCTGGTAACTGCTGTCAGAGCTGAAAGGGATGAGAAGGAGTCATAAATTCTCAGGAATGAATGTCTTTTGTGTCTCTGGCCTTTCCTAAGACCTGGTTTTGGTTTCTAAGGCAGGAGCTACTCAAGCAGCACTGATGGTGCAGAGGGAGGCAGTAACAGCTTTCAGACTCTGGCTTAAGAAATCAATTCTGCACTTATTTCATCCTCCTGCCTCTTCACCTTAAGCCCATCAGTGAAATGTATGACCCATACTTGTTCTGCCTTTTTTGAATGAGAACTCCACATCAGGTCTTCATGATCCTGTCTCCAGATGTGTTTACTCTTGAGTATCCATCCTAACCTTCCAAGGCATTTGGCTTTGTCCACCAAATAAGCCAGTGTTCCTTTGGATGTGATTATATACAGACAGGATTATAAAAATCCTTGATTCCTTTATCTTACTCTTTCAGGAAGCTTACAGGCTACAACTTAAAAATATCTCTTTCCTTGAATGGCTTCAAAACTTGTAAACATTTTCAGCAGAGGAGTATTTACCACGATCTGTTTTTAATTTATGGGCAGTCACACTCTCTGTTTTTCTTACACCCAAAGTCCAGTTCACTTGCTGTTACAGCACTAGCTTTTGGGTGGCTGCAAGCAGCTCAGATTTCTCTTAATTCAGTGTTTTCATTTGTCTTGTTTCAAATTGCATTTTGAACTATTTTATTGACTGAACTATAATTCCTTTAAAGAGTTTTCTTCTAATTAATAAAAATGGGAAGTTATTAACTCAATAATTAATTCTGGGTTTTAGGATTTCCATGTTTTTACTTGTTGCTGTGAACTGAGTACTCATGTAAGGAATTTCAATCTTAAAAACAAGAAAACCTCCAAATTCCTGTTCACACTTTACTTTTTAATTTAACTGGAAATATAACTATTACAAAATCTCAGGTCATTAATGGAAACAGTCTATTTTTGTCATTATTGCTTGTTTTTTTAGTTTTTAAGTAATATTTACTCAATTAACTCTGACTCTGGTGGTTTGTGTCTTTCTTTACAGGCAGCCTAAACTCATCCAAGGGTAATTTAATGATTGAAATGGAGTTATGGCAGAGTTCAGTATGCAATTCAGTACCTCTCACATGCGATTATCTTTTTAGTGCTGACAGATTTTCAATAAGATCTTGAATATCAGATTTTCTTGCCTTTAAAAAAATCCTCAATTTGCCTTCTGATGCTACACAGACTGTTTCTATTTCTTAGGCAGTGGGAGCAAACCGGATTCTTTGATGAAAATCATCAGCTGCATTGAAGAGCAGTCCTGCTGCCTCACTCCTACATGTATTCCTTCAGGCACTAAAAGATGTTGGAATAGTGACTTCTTACAGTGTGCTAATTTGGTTTTGTAACCTTCATCATGTCAAATCTCTTTCCTACTCTCGTCAGCCACACACACACATTAATTCCTGCAATATTTTGAGGTTCACATTTCCATAAGTGCCCCTGATATTGAAGCATGACAATCATACAGTAGGTGTTTCTTGAAGTCACTAAACACGTTTCATTCAGTAGGATTTAGGCAGCACATTTTTTCCCTGAATGGGATTTAGGGTCCAAAGGTTCTGAGAAGAATTTACAAATCCAGAAAGATACACATCATTCAGCCTTTGGGTGTTTGATCAATGATCACTGTGATGGCTACAAATGATTTCATATATCCCGTAGTCTGACTAAATAATTCTGACACATAATTTTCTTGAAAATTTTGCATTCAATTTCTTCATAAAAGTATATGTATGTGCATATATATACACATATGCACACATGTAGTCACCCCTCGTAAGGAGTAGCTAATGACCACCTTGGTAGTCAGAATCAAGTGGATGTCTTCTAATATCTAACACGTGTATGATGTGTTTCATAAGCATTTTGATCCTCAAAGTCTGAAAAGAAAAATATTTATTTAACATGAAAAACACATGAGAAATGCTGAAATAGGTGCTACACTCAAACTAGTCAGAGGTATGAATATGTGGGTGGCTGTGCCAAAAAAATTCTTCTCCTATCTCTGGATTCACATTCCTTCTACAAAAACTAAAAATTATAAACTGGATAGACTACTGGATTTTTTGGCATCTCCAATATTATATGTATTAATGCTTTCATCTATGACAGTGATTTTAAAATTTAAGCAGACATGTAAGTAGAATGAATTTTGAAACTTGGCCAAAAGTTCTTTCTTATATGACAAAGCTGAAAAGCTTTTCTTTTTCCTTTCCTGAGGAGTATGAAAATCTGGTAAATCTTAAGACATGTTTATATATGAAGTGGAAAGCTGAGAAATTATTATTGTCTCATTAGAATACTTTGAAACTCCTGATTTTTTAAAATTTTAAATTAGATTATTTAAAATTTTAAATATTAGATTACTATATTAGATTATTAAAATTTAAAATATTAGATTATAAGCACCTCAGACATTTATATCATATCAAAAAAGTGATACTAAATGCAAGACTTATATTTAAATAGGCTTACTTTCAAGACTAAAGAGATTTTCTTCTGTATCTATTTTTCCCTGGAGTGTTGTCTCTTATATGCAGTTATAGAGTGAGGTTGAAATGGTAAGATATCACTCAGAAAGGAGATTCACAAGTTCTCACAAACTTCTCTGACAATACTCTAATCTTCTCAGAATGCACTTTTTCTAATCGTCTTTCAGAGCTCCATGCCAGTAAATTAAAAAAGATTTTTGAAGTTTGAGAGTAATTTTAAAAATACACCATATGATTGAGATGTGTTTAACTCCTAAGCAAATGAAAAATGTTCTGTGGGCTATTGTTCTTTCTGTCCAAACAAAATATTTTCACACAAAGTAGTATTTGATAATAGCATTATTTGATAATAATGGCATAATTATATCTACACCAGTAAATAGCTATTAATAACAGGGTAATTATTAATGTCAGAGAAGTTATAAGGAAACCTTAGGTAAAAATGAAAAGTAATTCAGTTCATTTTATCAGTAGAAATCAAATAATTCTACTGCAAGGGAAACTCAACATCAGGTATATAATGCATTTTAGAGAAGTGAAATATGAACAAAGGGTATAGCAACTCTGCTATAGAAAACTCTTCACTAAGTGCAACTTATGATTTATTAGGTTCAAACTGAGAATGTATCTTTAAAAATAAGGTCAGCTATTAACACAAATAATTGCTATCTCGTACATGGACCTCGCTTACTTCTATATATGATAAAATTACGATAATTATATTCTACAAATTGTGCCTGCACAAATGAAAGCTGTAAGAAAGCAACTTTAAAACTGTGCCTGCAACTAATCCTGTGTGCTTCCCCAGTGACAGCTCAGAGGTGCACTCTGCCTGTCCCTGTGAAGAAACCTCAAATGTGGAGAAATGGCTGGGAAGCTGCATTCTGCTGTTTGACAGCTGCTTATCTTCACCAGCCACTCTCAGAGCCCCCTGAAACTATCCCACCAAACCAATAATTTTGCAGCTTCCTCTGAAATCAAAATCAAGCTTTGCCATTCTCTATCTACAAGACATTCCACCCATTATTTGTATAAATACTCTACAGCTCTGTATGCTGGTTGTCCAGGAGGGCCTTTGCAATGGAAATCTTAAAGGTTATTTAAAAGGTAGTTTAGGGGTGGTTTTGTGGTAAGGTGTGGTTTGCTCACCAGGGATGGCTGGATGGTGGCTTCACTGGAGAAAATGTTCAACTTTTAGTCAAAAAACTTACTGGTGGCCCACTAGAATTGTGGGCTTGGCTAACATGAAGTTTGCAAAGATTGTAATGTAAAGGTTACAGTGATATTTTCAGAGGATCTTGTCCATTTTCTGGGGATCCATGATAGTTTGTCAGAATTAGCAGTCTGTCTTCAATCTTTGATATCCTTATGTCAATCCTCATCATCCACAGCCTCGGTCAGGGAAGCTGGGGAAATAAGGCAAGGATTTTTCTTGGAGGTCACACCAACTACTGGTGGAGTGAAAGATCCACCCAATACTGCTGTACAGTGCCAGCATATCAGGATCCATCAGAGGGACTTTCTATATCTGTTCAACAAACAGCAATTGCAGGAACAGAATTCTGCTGAGAGCCTGGGGGTCCCGGTTTAGTGGTCAGGGCCACACAGGCTCTGCTTGAGAGGCACATGGGAAAGGGTAGAGACGGATGGAAAGTCCTAGGCACACCCTCTTTCCCTCCTCCTGCTCTGTCCCTCCCAGAGAGATGTGGGAATCTCATCCTGTCACAAACGTGGTCAGATGTGCTGTGTAGGCACAGCAACAGCCAGGTATGTCAGGCTAGAAACTCAGCAGGACAGCAAAGCACATCCCAGCCTGGACTGGTGCAGCCTGAGCACAGCACGAGGGAGCTCCTCTCTGTGCAGCCTCCCTGTCTCTTGGAATTACACTTGGCAGATTATCTGACACAAAACACCTTTCCCAGCCAGAGTCACGAAGAACAGCTCTTGAGAGGCTGTGATAGAATAAAAGCTTCATTTGAGAACAAATGGAATAGGGACTAACCTGGGTCTGATATCAGAAGCTGGCTGG
The DNA here is from genome assembly GCA_013400435.1 of Pycnonotus jocosus. Lineage (NCBI taxonomy): Eukaryota > Metazoa > Chordata > Aves > Passeriformes > Pycnonotidae > Pycnonotus > Pycnonotus jocosus. The sequence goes on along the minus strand of VWYP01016630.1, from coordinate 16,550 downwards.
TAAAATATAACTAGAAATAAGATATTTTTTCATTATTTGTGGGTTTAGGTTGGGTTTTATTTGGTGTTACAGGACTGCAGTAGGGATCAAGGAAATGCATGGTCTAGTTGGCCTAATCACCTCATGGAGGAAGTATCTAGAGCCTTGGCTATCTCAGTATTTGCAGTCATCACCTCTGAATGTGTGTCACAGCTAAAGCTAAGAAAATGTGACAGGTGTTGAGCAGCCTGATTGCTTGAAGAAGACTGTGGCTGAAAGAGAATACTAGGAGGTTGTGGAACAAGGATCCCAGGCTGGTTGTGTGGGACAGTTAGGGTGGTGGTCATCCCAAATTATCCCAGGCACTAGTTGCTGCTGCCTGGAGACAGGGGTGTGTCTCTGGTTGGGGCATCCAGAAAATGCCTCCACATGCTGGGGGTGTGAATCCAGAGTTGCTCAGGAATGTTAGGTTTTTCACAGTAGAGTCCCAAGCAGTGGATATATGAAAACAAATAAGTAAATAATTTAATAGGGAGGTCCTGCAGCAGGTCAGGTTCAGCTGGATGCCTGTGGAGAGGAACCCAGAACAAAGAATTCCCCAGATTTTTGTACCCTTTAAAGTCTATGCACCTGTTCTTCAGGTGATCTTCATATGCCTTGCATTCACTTTTTGGTCCAATGATGATTTCTGGTCTCGTGTCTTATCAGATTCTTTCTCCAAGTATCCACTCAGGTGAGCTGTTTACTGTTCTTACCTTGTCAAGTTGCCAATTCTGGTGGCTATATCCTCCTTGTCTTCTGGTGTATACTTCTTGTGCACTAGCTCAGTCAGCAGAGCACGGGAAATTAATAATTCCTTGATTTAGTGCAAGGACTGCATAGCAACAACAAAACATCAGTGTGTTGTCAACATTATTCTCACACTAAATTCAAAACACAGCACTGTATCAGCTAGTAGGAAAACTACTAAGAAAATTAACTCCATTCCAGAGAAAATCATATCTAGGTGAAAGTTCACAGTTTGCAGCCTAAAGCTTCAGCAAACCTGGCTACCCATGCCCAGCACAGCTAAGCAAACAGGACACCAAAGCACACAGTGTTATAACTGCAAGTGACTTTTTCTTCTTTAAAGATTTCTTATTAGACTAAAGCACTAATATCTCTCAACAATACCTTCAGAGGCAATTGCTGCTCAGTAGATGCAGGCAATTTTGCATCAATTTCCTATCAGCTTAATCTTCAGCAACACGGTTGTAATTCGCTGTGCATTAAAATGCAGGTTAACATATGGGTTGTACACGTATATATAAAATTATATACATAAAACTTGTAACATTTGATCCAAATATACTGTCTTAACATAAAAGTTGAAGAGTATAAACAATTTGCTAGACTTTTAAGGTCAGAGTTGTAATTACATAGCAATAATTTAATTACTCAAATTTAATCTCTTAGACCCGCTTCTTATCATGTTTTAGTCTGTGTGACTCATGAAGTGTAAGTATGCTAGAACACTGAAAAAGCTATGCCATGCACTGTAAGTGGAAGCAAATTAAATTTCTGGTAATTATTTGAAAGTAAATGATGTGTGGGTGTGCAAAAGTTACTCATTACTCTGATAACCTGCCATCCATTAACTGTATTACATAGGAAATGTTTTACATTCCCTAAGTAAAATTATTTCAGCTTATATATTTATAAATAAGCTTTTTATTGTGTTCTATGTTTTACGTAGGTGTGGGGGTTTTCTGTCCCTTAGGTTATTTTCTACTTTCTAACATCACTCTTACTTCCTAAGTATTTTTGCTCAATTTGGTTTCTCCTTTAATTTGCTAGTGGAAACTACAAACCTTCTGGTTGGAGATCAAGGAAGATATAAAACAATGGAAACCATTCAAAGAGAGGATTTCCATGTAAAGTCTGTTACTTTATATGGAAAGAGCTAAATTTGCATGCAAGAGGGTGCAGTTTTAAGATGAGCTGTTACCAAAATGGTCAAAACACTTTCTGCTGTCACAAACCTTAATCCTTCTTTTCATGTCTTGCAACCCTTGAGAAGGTTGTTGCTGAAAACCAGCTGAGCAGACTGTGTGCACACCCTGCCCAAACAGAAACATCCTCATCCAGCAAGGTCTCAGCAGGCTGATCTGAGCTACTACTAAAAGGCTTCACAGGAGAACCCAGAAAGAAAAGGAGCCTGAGGAGACCTCAGTGCTGGCTGAGCTCAGCATGGAACAGCAGCCTCACTAAGGTCACAAACATGCAGGCAGATTTTGGGTTGCGCAGTCCTGTGAGCCACTGTGCTGCTGTTGGCCAGGATGGAGTTAATTTTCTTCACAGTAGCTGGTATTGGGCTGTGTTTTAGATTTGTGCTGGATGCAGAATTGGTTACTGCTACTTTATTGTTTATGGTTACTGCTGAGCAGTGCTAGGACAGAGTCAAGGGCTCTCCTGCTCCTCCTCATCCCACCTCACCAACAAGGAGACTGGGGGTGCACAAGGAGTTGGGAGGGGACACAGCTGGGACAACTGGCCCCAACTGACCCAAGGGACATTCCATACCATATGGTGTCATGCTCAGCATGTAGGGCTGGGGGAAATAGAAGGAAGAGGCAGACATTTGGAAATTTGACTTCCCAAGTCACCGCGACACATGATGGAGCCCTGATTTCCTGGGCATGGCTGAACACCTACCTGGACATGGGAAATGAAGAATAAATTCCTTGTTTTGCTCTGCATGAGTTTTCACATTTTTAGTCCTCCAGTCCTCTCCCCCAGCCCAATAGGAGAGCATGAGGCTGCATGGACCTGAGTTGCCATCTGGACTTAAATCATGATGGCAAGGAAAGCAGGATATCTAAACAAATCTTGAAGAGAAATCAAAATCTTAATGCCCTGTTTACTAAAATATGTAACTGAAGAGAGATAGAGGAGATAGGGAAAAACTACTTAATATAATGGCAAAAGAATTTTGATAGTTAGCAAAACAACATATAATATTTTCAATCAAAATTAACTTAGAATTATTATCATTTTACCATTGTCTATTCTTTTGAATTAACCTTCCCAGAAGCAAATTAAGGAATTTCATTCTGACATTTAACTTCCTCTGGAATTACCACTGTGTAATAATTTTATGCCTTTTTTTATAACCTTCTTTTGAGGGACATTTTATACAAATCAGGCAGTTGGTTATGGAGAAAAGTTGACTTATTCTTCTTTGAGAACAGTCTAGATTGAATCCAGGTATATCCCATGATCTTCCTCAGTGTCCCAGGAGATTTCATATCATTATTCTGTTACTAATTTTGAAGTTAACTTAATAATGTCATGTAAGGACACTCCAGAGATATTACAAACCCATAATGTATTATCTCTAATTTATTCAACTTAATCCACTATGGAGATATTCTGCTGAGTCTCTTGGTGACTTTCATCAAGGAGGTCATTGAAGTTTCTAGGTCTGTAAGTGTGCCAGTAAATCATTTGCACATAGGACTATTCAGTCCTTCTTATGCCAGACTAACAGGATCCTCACTTCTGTGGATGAGACCATGTGGCTGATGTCAGAACTTTCATAATGCTTTCAAATTAAATGCATCTCTCTTCTGGTCCTTTCAGTGGATGTCATTCTTCCAGGAAGTTACTTCTGGTTTCAAAGTAGTTGTGTCTCTTCAAGGCCCTCAGCACTTTGGTTTGGTTTTGATCTATCTTTCTTTTCACAAAATGACATTTGATTACTTTGACTGTAATTATGAAAAAAATAAATCAGCAAAAATTTTAAAGATATTGGAGCAGTGGATGGCACGTAGCAGTATGTAAATTTTACCTGTTGTGCATCTTCCAAGCCACCCTGACCAATCATGTTAGAAGGCTGAAAATGCTTTTATAAGGGCTAAAATATAATAAGCTTTCATATTATTTAAGAATGGAATATTGATTTTATTTCTTTAGATAAGATTTGCTGGATTTACTTTCTTATTAATTACAAAACTTACCTAGAAAAATCACATCCAAAGGAGTACTTCAAACTTGTGGGCAATGATTTTTTTAGGCACCATGGAAATTATAGTTTGGAATATTTAATATATTTTACAGCAGAGCAAGACAGACCAATTAATTTTTCCCTTTAGCAGTGATTTTTATCAAGGATTTGAATTTCCCCCATACTTTCTTTAGGCTATTTCTATGAACCTCTGTTCATCTGAATATCCCAGACAAATTTGTCTTGCATTTAATGTACAAACACCTTGCTTATCTTTTTCTTATAGGCAATATTTCTTTTCCTTTAAAGAATTCATCCTGTACCCAAAAATAATAATTTTTTAAATATTCTATTTACACAGCCATTTTGACCTTCAGTAACTATTCCTTGAATCCTTCCTAGAGAATGTGGTCTCATGTGACATCCCTTGACAAAACACTGGGTAACTACCCAACTCCAGTACCCCTTGCTTTTCTAAAATTGTAGCTCAGTGTATATGAAAGAGAGACTATAATGTTCATGTTATTAAAGAGATAGTGACGCTTTTAACGCCGACAAAGCTAACCCTAGAAAGTTAGGGATGGATAATAAAGGAGTATCTATATCATAGTGAATTGGGGAGTTATTCTTTTTCCATTTCTCAGCGAAAAGCTCTAAGTAACTTGAAGTTTAACATGAAATAATAGTTATATGTGTCAGATTAGCATGTAATAATAGTTATATGTGTCAGATTAGCGGGTACAGTAATCATTCTGGTGCTGAAATTTTGTTCCACATCTAAAGTCAGATGTCAATTAAGGAAGTGGCACTTTTTTCCTGCTGTGACATTAGAAAAAACTGAAAAACTCTTTATTTTTGAAAAGAAACAAGACTACAGATAGCTTCAATGATCTAATTCTCACTTGAAAAAAATGAGGTGACAATTACAGTTCCAAGAGAAAAATAATGTTGCAGTCTGTGAAAGGAAATGGTAAAGGCAACATCAGAGTGTGAAGAAAGATGGATGCATGAGGTAACAGTATTAGAAAGCCACTGGCTTTTGATTTTCCTTAAGAAAAGCCCAAATCCCTCAAATAAACCAACTCTGCAGAATTTCTAGAAAGCCATTCAACCTGCCCTCCTTCCTCAAAGCCTCAAAACATTAAATGTTGCAGACAAAACTGCCTGCAATGAAATATGTTTAGGTTGCAAATTATCAACATTTTGATATTTGTTTCTTGTGCACTGCAGAGTGTGACTTCTCCTGTATCTGCATGGTCCTTTGGTAGCTTTTCAAGATTTAGCCCAGCCTACTTTGTTGCTTTTTTATATATCATTGACTTATTTTTTATACCATCTATACTCTCTCTCATGGGATTCATGCCCTGATTGGAAATAGATAAATAAAACAGTCCAAATATAAAATAGATGGAATATACTTTATAAAACAATGTGTTCTCTTGGTAAATATAGTTCCCACCTGATTTATCTTTGCAAGATCTGGCTAATATTTATTGTGGGGAAAACAGTCAAAAATGTGTTCTAGAGGAACATATAAACATTCCTATTTCATTGTGACATAAACTATGTCCACAGTACCAAGATAGAGATGCTAGTATGTTATGTTCTTCTTTTTATTTTTTGAAGACAAATCTGGAACTCAGAACCTTGTTGTGTTAGGGTACTTCTAATGCTTCTGGGAAGTGGAAATTTTTATTAATTCCATTTTCCAACCCTATCAAAATTTCTGAGTGTGTAAGGCAATTTGCTCCATTTCATTTATTCTATTTTCTTTGGTCTGATGACTGAACTACTTGTAATTCTCTTGGCAACTCATCTTACCACCTGAGGATAATAACAGGTTCATAGAAAACCAGGTTTTATTCTGAACCTTCATTTATTCAGTAACATAAATTTCAAGCAGTGTCCATATGTCTTGCCTCTTCACGAAGAAAATGAGGGTTCCAAATTCAACAACCTGCACAATCAGTATGCAGTCACTCTTTGAATCACTTACTCTGAATTAAAATAAGTTGCAATTGCTTGCCTTTTTCTCATCCCCATGCTATGCCAGCACAGAATAACCCAGAGATTTAAAGGGTCACAACTATAACAGACTTGTAGTTTACTTAGTTTGCTTCACAGTTAATACTGTGCTTTACTTTGTGATATTTCATATAAAACTCTATTTAGTGGTTCCTTTTTAAAGGAAGAAGTATTTGATCTTTATTTATCTTATTCTACCATTCTCATCTTTCTTGCATTTTCAATTAAAGGAAAATTTTGACAGTCTACTGAAATTCTTAGTTTTGGGTATGAAAATGAAATGTTTTTAAGTATCTCTGTAACATTACCCAGCTCTGCCTAGCATTCACAACTTGAAGAACCCTAAGAGTCAAAACCAAAATTTGTATCTCTTTTCCTAAGATGGGTATTTGCCTTCAAATGCATAAATTTTGCCCTGCATGGAAACCTACATCTTAGTAATACAACAAAGTAATGCATAAAAGAAATTTTAACAATAGTACAAATTAAGTAAATGGATGATTTAAAGCACTCATACGTACAATATTATTGCTCATAAAAATAATGTAAGAATTGCCTGAGGTTTTTCCTATAGAGATTAGCATTCTTGTAGTTTGAAAGTATGAAAATGTATTAAGTGAAAAAATTTAAATAATGATCATTTTCTTCTGTATTATTTTTACTCTTAAATCACATAATTGAGCTGGAGAATGCATTTCTAAATACATCTGGAGGAGAGCCATCGGCTTGGTGGAGCATAGTCATATTTATCTGGTGATTCAGCTTTAGCATATCCGTGTTCACTTCATTATGCAGTAGAAATATATTTTAAAAACAACCTAAACCCCAGCTAGTGCAGACCAGTAATTATAAAATTCATCTTCATGGCTTAGAATGATATGGTATTGTTAATAAACTAAGAGTGAATGTGGGCCATGTGGGATTTTGAAATTAATTTATTTCAAAAACCTGTAAGTTACATACCCCATAATAATGTTCTTGATTAGCAGAGGCCATCATTTCCCCTGGGGCACACACAGAAGTTCTTTGAAAAAGGTTTGCCTGCGAGTGGTATCCTAAAAATCACTGAGCCACAGGAGTTGGAGTGACAATGATGACAGAGAGTGTATAGAGACATTTTTATCTGCAGACTCCTGTGTATCTCACACCTTGCTTAATCCTGTTTCTGATCCCTCCTGAGTACACGTTTGGAAAAATCAGAATAAGAAAAGACATACAAAAAACCCTACTGACAGTGTAATTTTATTCACCAACTTACTGATTTTTTTTAAGAATAAGGAACAAATGTGTTTCCTCCTACTGGGAAAGTGTTTCAGGATCTCACTGTGTGGTGATTGGAAAGTACTTTCCAATCTCTAGCCTAAATTCAGTCACAGCCAGTTTCTGCCCATTGTTCTGCTGCTGGCACCATTTTTTAATTTAAACATCCCTTTTCTACCTTTTTGGAAAATACAATGATCAAAACCTCCAGCAAGATAAAAAAGCAAAACTTTCCTCTGGTTTTGGGAGGACATAATGAAAATCAACATTGGTGACCTCTAACTTGTGAGGGGAGAAACCTCCTAAAATCCCTGTTATGGAAATGTAGTTTAGAATGGAAATGAATATTGGAGTGGCTGAACACCAAGGTGCTTTAATATCTCGTTTTGCTGGGATAGGAATTTGCTGTATCTGGTTAATCTTCCTTAGGAATAAGCTTCTCAATTGCTGTAAACCTACTGAGTTGTAGGCAGAGCACTTCTGACCAAATACTCTGCTGTACCTGAGATCAGCACTGTGCAAGTTTGGAAGAAGGCAAGAAAGCTTTTGCTTTTGCTTCACTACCCTAGTGAATTCAAGCATTTATATTTTAGTATTGAATTCAGTTAAATATAGGACATTCTAAGTCCTAACAGTGAGGCTCAAAAGCTGGCTAAGATGTTTGCCGTCAGGCAGCAGAAAGTGCTCACGAGATGATGGAGAGGCTCCAATTAGCCAGCATTGATTAGATAACACAGGGGTGTGGGAGGAGGTGGTGGTTATCCTCTGGGAACAGCTGCCTCGAGGAGTGCACCTGCACAGCAGTTCCATGCAGAGGGCTCCTTCAGTTGTGTGTTTTCTCCAGTCTGTACCTTCCCAATGCTGTGTACAGCACATCTCTTCGCTCCACTCATGCTCAGACAATGATTTTCAGGATTGCTCGTCAGAGCAAAAGCTGGTCAGGATGCCCCCAGAGATTGCCAGAGTGAGGTAATTCTTCTAGAAAGTTATAAAGAGCTTGGCTCAAACAAACTGGAATTAATGAGGTCCTTCTGTACAAATTCTCCAAATGAGGCAATCAGACTGAAAAATATCTTAACTAAAATTCATTAGCCTGAGCAGTCTGCACTGTCAAGCAGCTGAGCTGTGTACCCACTGCTCCAAAAGTGTTTATAGCTGGTGGGAGGAAAGAGGGCTTTGTTTTTTGTTTAAAAATCACCTCACAAGTATTTAACTCATTGTACCATATTATCTGCAAGTTTAGCCTGTGTAGCCTAATTTGGTTTTGCATTAGAAAACAGGGTTATGAAAATACCCTGTAATGTTGAAGTACTTTTTTCCCTAAACTTTTAAATATGTCCACCTTGTATATTACATATGTCAAAGCAGGACATTTTAAGTTAAGAACCTTTTATCAGTGTGTAAGTTAAATTTCCCTTCTCTAAATCAAGTCCATTGTGTCTTCCTTTTTCCATTTGCACATGGGGGAGACTTTTAAACATACATGGAGTGTTCTTCAGTTTCACAGCTCTGAACTAGAATCTCAATTATGTTTTAGCCTTCTTTTGTGGAACTTTCTTATGGAGTTGTAATTATTCTTTTTGCTGTCACTTTGAAATCTCTTTGCTACCTGTTACTTGCACTGTGATACTCACAGCTGGATATAACACATTATCTTCTTGGTGTAATTGGCTTTAGAAGAGAAGTCTTCTTCTTGGCAGTATGATCTTGGAAGGAGAGGATGATGCCGATGCATCTTCAGCTTGCAAGCGTCTAACATGTCCCACTCCTCTTCCACAAAACAATTGTCCAACAACGGTGTCTTTGTGCAGTTGACTGCTCCTGCTCAAATGCAGAAGCCTGTACATAATAATTCCTTTGGTTCCTACATATCCAGCCGATCCTGCCCATCAGTGGGATTGCAGCACTTCCCAGTTCTGAGTTTTGCACTCACCTGTATTTCTACCTTTCTTATAGCTGAAAACTTGCTTATAAGACACTGTCAGAGAAGACCTGATTATATTTTAAAGGCTTGATCCAGAGTCTGGATATGCATATCTGCAGCTTCCTCAGGCCTTTTGCCCTGTCACAGGAGGGGATTTGATTGATTCAATGCTATTAGGAGAGTTCTGTGAAGTGCATACGTTTTGATAGTATACTTCATTATTTTTCTTCCATATCTTTACACATAGTTCACTGGATTATTTTTGCAGAGAGTGTAGCACAATATCTTCTGGTTCTTCTTTATTCCCTTTGAAAAACAGCAATTATTTTATTACCTGCAACATTATGCTTCTCAGTTCTCTGAGATCACTTTATCGAATTTTTTAAGCTTATTAGCATTAGTTTTTATCTACTTTATTCTTTTATTTCCCAACATTTTTCCCTTACTCTAACAAATTTTGGTGGGTTTAATTCTGCTAGCTCTCTGTTTATTACTTTTATTGAAGAACAAGATGGAAGAAGTGCTGAAGTTTTCACAAACATTCCTCATGACCTGTAACTTTTCTGGTCATTGCTAGCAGATTTTCTTCTTGAAAAATCATCAGAGTAATATTTTCCCTGGTATTTTCCCTATCCTAATATGCAGAGAGAAGAAATTGTCCCTCCTCAAGTTTGTTGAGAAGAACAGGCCATGAATCAGAGGTAGCTGGACAATTGGAAAACTTCTCATGATGAAAATTTTATTATCTACATTATAGACATTTTATTTTTGTCTCGTCATTGCTATCTAACAATGCAAACTAACAGCATTGCAAAGAAAAAAACCTTTCCTTTTTTGATATTAGGCTTTTTTGAAATTCCATCATGTGGAAGCGAAACAAAAATCTCAAAATGAGAAAGACTACAATTACTACTAAAGTGATTAATTGCTCTTCTAAATGGTGGAACTGACAAAACCTACTATTCATGTGAAAGAGCGGAAGAAAGACAGATGGCTAATTGTTCTAACCACTGACACATATTTAAGAAAAACAAACTCAACAAATTACTAAGCAAAAAAAAACCCCAAACCCAGAACACTGCCTTAGAGTATGAATGCAATTCACACTGAAACTTATGCAGTAAAAACACCCTGAACTACAAAAATATGGCACAGAATGAGAAAGCAGCAGGACAGAGCACAGGTGCCATGAAGTGTCTTGGTCCACAGACAAGTGAACCTTCACTGGCCTCCAGGTGCAGTGCCTGTTCATGGGGACATGTGAACTTTGGGACGTGACCTCACCCAGCCATGAGAACCAGAGAGTTATTGCTGTGGGGAACACATTTGCATGGCAATGTCCATAAAGTGATGCAGAGTGAGCAAATGGCAGCTTTTTAGATGATGTAAGAGCACGTAGGAGTGACGTACTTCTGATGCTTTCCTTCCTCTTATTTACTCGGCTGTTTTCTGGAAGGCAAACTGCTCTCTGACAAAGGCAAATTTCTGACAAAATTATTGCCTCACAGACAAGCTTTCTTCTCTTGGAAGTTCTGCATGATTTTGTTGTTCTTATTAGACCTAATGAAAGATAAAACAAAAATCTCACTTCCGAAGAGATATGACTTGATGTTTCACTACTCAAACCCATCAGTAAATTCATGGACAGTAACATAATTCCTCCATTTCTCATCTTTCCTGCTTTTTGGATGTTATTATTCATCTTATCTCTTTTCTTCAACCTTATTTTCCACTCAGAAATTTCTTGTGTGTCTTAAGATTGATTCCATAAGAGCCGAAGCAAGAATGGAAATGCTTTTCTGAATTTTTCATTTTCCAGAGGAATCCATGTGCTATAAAACTCAGACCTACCAGAATATTATTCATAAAATTTCACAAGGAGAAATGGAAAATAAAAATAATGTTTTTATAATAGCTCTTCCTATTCTTTATGTTGGGTTCTATAAATTCTGATAAATAAATTTTCACATAGAATAACATAATTGAAATGGGTTGTCAGTGAACCTGCACATATCCACATTACTTAATGAACACATGCAAGTCTTGTTTAAGTATGGTTAGTAGGAATTCTACTAAAATTCCAACAATTTGCACTTTGTGTAGAAATACATCAGAAGACATGAAGAAAGAATATATAATGTTTTTAGTTCTTTACAGTCTCTTTACATGAGACTATCAGGTGTCACATCCTAATAGAGACTTTCAAGAAATTCCAGACCAATTCAAAAACTACTGCACTCTCTGAGGTATCTTAGGGTAATTTATTTGCCTTCATTAACACCCATGCTATAAATTTTGAAAATGTGAGTAGAAGCAGGTTACATGATTTTAGGAATTTCTTTCTCAGCATCATAAAATGCAAAACTTCCAATTACAAAGTAATAGTGCCTATGCAAAGTTGGTTTGCATCATGAGATACATTTAGCATAGTTTATATAAAGGCAAATGAAATTAAAACAAAGAGAGAGGGGGAAAAGTATGCCCTGGAATGGATGAAACTGCAGTACTCTTCATTACTTTTTTTATATCATGCATAGTTTTCATTCTTTAAAATTTTTTGCCAGCTCTATTGCATATCTTAATTACTTATTTTAGTCCCAGGGAAGCTACTTTTTCTGCTATATTATATAAGCATCCCCTTCTCAATGCAGGGACAGATTATTTGAAAAAAAATATGTATTCTACCTGTGATAACTTTCCCTATCAATTATTAAAATCCAATCATAGAAGTTTTCATTTGGAAAACAACTAACTAATGAGTATAAGGAAAATGACTGTCTTCTGAAAAGTTGAAAAACTTCAGAACAAACAATGATATGAAGTTGCAAACAACTTGTCAAAATTGCAGAAATATAAACAGAAGAGGTAGAATTTAGAACTACATGAAAAGGAGTAGGGATAGAAAAGACAAGAAACAAACACTACACATTTAAAAATAATCTTACAAGTACGTGCCAGATCTGTGGAGAGGAAATGAAACTCAGTTTGTAAATACTTCCCTGGGCTAGAGGAAGTTGTTCAGACTTGCAAACCTCTCAGTTATTTTTTGGTTCTTAAAATGTTTTCCTACAGCCAAAAAGATCTTTCATTTTGTTAATGTCTTATTGTATATTTCAAATGTTTTCTCACTTTTATTAAAAAAAAAAATTAAATAGGCCAAGAATATAAGCTTTAATATTCTCTAGACATTTCAGTGTTTGATTGAACCTTGTGTTACCCCAGTGGTTTGCCTTTCTGGAGGAGTGCAGCAGGCAGATGATGCTTCCTTAGCTCACAGTGCCACAGCTGTAGAGAACCAGGATGTACAGGGCAGAAATAACTCACTGGAAAGGTCTCTGTAAGAAATGGGCAGTACTCTCCATAAATTACCCAGACAGTGCATTCTTCTGCAGAAAGTATAATAATAAAGTGAAGTGGCAGTCTGAGGGATCAGCTACTTTACCCAGCCTCATATAATCCACCCATCATTTCTCATAACACTCTAACCTGCAGGTACAGCCCTTATCCTTTTATATCATTGATGCTTTCTACATCAGAGCGTGGTGAATGTGCCCTTCAGGTTCATTTCTGTAGAAATACCATCTGCCTGATTATTCCTTAATTTATGTCTGTGCTGCTGGGTATTTCTCTTATTTCTGGAAATCATGGCAGCTCCTGTTGTGTTCAAATGCTACTCAAGTGGTTCCAACTATAATGGTATCCTCAAAAATACTAATCTGTCACTTTTTTTGTGACATCTGTAGGTTTATAACAAGACTTTTATCATCCAGTTGGGCCACAGGGAAACTACTAAGGAACAAAGATTACAGTACAATTGAGAAAGGAAAAAATGCAAACCCCACACCCAACTTTCAAATGTTTTGGGTTTTGTTTTGGGGAGGCATTTTTGGTTTGTTTGTGGGGGTTTTGGGTGGGGTTNCCCAACTTTCAAATGTTTTGGGGTTTGTTTTGGGGAGGCATTTTTGGTTTGTTTGTTTTGGGGAGGCATTTTTGGTTTGTTTGTTTTGGGTTTGGGGTGGGGGTTTTTGTTTTGTTAGGGTTTTTTTTCTTTTTTTTTTAATTGAAGGAGAAGGTCTGGTTTTTTACTGAGGAAAACAACTTGATTGAAGAGTACAGTGAAATGTAGACTTGGACAACTCAGGCTGGACCTACATTCATCTGTAGATACACAAACTCTACTAAATCTCATTCAAAGGCAAAGCTGGAAACCAGAGTGGTCTCAGATAAGCACTACTCTTACAATAAGAGAGTCTCTTTTGATCTCTGAACTATTCAAACTTCCTTTTCTGAATCTTTTGAATAAAACAGCAGAATCTTTGGGGTCACTCACCTTTGCAGGAGCATATTTAGCACAGGGGACTGCTCAGCTTTATTCTTCTGTAGGGATTTCAGACAGTAAAGGATAAGAAATATCTACTTGCATAATGGTATGCTTTATTTTTCTAGTGGTATAACATAAATTTTCTACTAATTCTCTAGCTTAGAAAATGAAATGCTAAAAAGCATGGCCACTTTTCATCAAAGTTTTATGTGAAGTTCATTTCTTAGATTTTATATGAGGGAATGTCATTACACCTGTCTCTCTGTCATCTTCCATTAATTCCGTGTCATCTGAATTCAACCAAATTTTGTATCTATGTTTTAAGTCAATAAATTCTAAACTCTCTCTTTTTGATTTATCACTTTTAGAGCTTTGGAAACTCCATTACTCTGTCAGTTAAACACATGGTTATGGTCATACATGTGCAGGGTCACTCAGCCTGTAAGAAAAATAAGGAACTTATTTTCTTTATTACAGTCAGCAGTGCATGACTACACAGACAATCAAACCACATGAAAAAGGCCACATTTTTACACAGTCATTGAAGTGAGATTTCTGTCTAGAGATCCAATCCAAAGCTTTCCATTGCAAGTGTTTCAGATCTGGCCTAAGAATCCAAAGGAGACTCTCTTCACTCTGTCTCTCTCTCCCTTTTTTTTTTCCCCCTTTTTTTTTTTTTTTTTTTTTTTAATGAAAAGTAAGCTATATAACTACCATTTTAAAACAACATTTTATGCAAAATAACCTTTCTGAACTACATTTCTTAACAGATGCAACAATAACACTTCTATTATTGGCAGCTTTCATAGTACAGATTTTCATAATCTCTGCATTTTATGGTATTGTGCCTTTTGAAATCTTTAAAGTACGTAAAAAATCAAGCTTTTATAATAGATTATCTTTTATGACACACAGCAAAAAGCATTCTAGATTTTCAGAGTTAAATTGTGTAAATTTCTCACAAAATTCAGAAGATGAAAGGGTATTAAAATTAGCATGCTCATCAGGTTCCTGCATTTCAAAACCTCTGCTTTTAGGAGTAAGCTCTGCATTAGACAGATAACAGGAAATTTATTTCATGTCTTTGTTCCCAAAAATCTGGTCATTATATTGAGGAACCTGACAGACAGAAATACTGCTAAAGGATAATGAAAGGCAAAAAATTTTCTGCTCCATTTTTGTGTAATACAGAGCAGACTCATTGCTTTTGAAGGGATGGGGGTCTGGGCACAAACAAAAATCAATGGAAACGGAAACAGGAAAGAACAATAGGCTTTCAAATTAGAAACATGAAGAAAACGCTCTTGTCACATCTGCTTCATTTCTGGCTATTGCACTGTGAATTCTTTTCTACCACTTTTTGGAGACTGAACATATTACGAGAGGCAATATTGTACCCCAAAGCATTTGCAGTAGCTTGGGATTTCCTAAGATTAATTTTGTCCAGAGAACCCAGAGCTTCTGGGTGAATAATGCTCCGTTGTTGGTGGATTGAAGCTACTAAGCTTTGCAGAAGCCTCCCCAAAGAAAGATGTTTTCAAAGAAAAACAAGTTTTTTATTTCCACAAAGAACTTGTCATGACATCTTTGTCTCTACTTCCAGCAAACTTTCTTGGATGAAATTAATTCTGGAGAAACAAAAATAAACAAATTTCTCTGACAGCTGCTGATAGTTACATAAAATCTTATTTTTGAGTTTTCACACAATGAAAAATAATGCTTGCAATGTGGTTTTAAAAACCTCACAAAAGGAATAAGGCAGATGTGGATGTGTTTTTGATGGAATATTTTTCCAAGTCATTAACGTTACACATCTCCTATCACACTGGTGTTTGAAGATAGTCATTTCCTGACAGAGGGATGGTGTTTCTTTGGTCCTTGCACATTTCTTAGCATGTGGTCAGGCACACCCATTTGTCCCCAGTGCATGTAAAATGTCTTAGATGTTAAAGCTAACCTGGGTTTGCTGTCTTCGGGTAACTAATGGAACAAATGGACAATTCATTTTATCTTTTGACAGGTAGAAGATGAAACAGTTCAGTTCCTTTAAGGGAAGAAACTAAAATGGTTTTGCACTAAAGAAAACCTTGTGCTACTTATGAGGGACAGATTATTAGATTCTCATACACAAGCAAAAATTTGAAGTAAACTTTAGTGATTCTTTGAGTTTCTTACGATGGTCATAGCCTTTTCTGCCATCCGTGCCATTGCCATATGGTTTATAATCCTGATAAAATCTGTTGTTAAGGGATCTCATTGCTAAAAATGATGGTAATACCAGAGAAAATGTTTTTCATTTTATGTCAGTAAGATTGATCTTGCTCTTGTTGAAACTTTATGAGAGAACACTGAGAGTAATGCATCTGAGAGGGATGAGAAAGTCCTCTTTTTTGCTAAACACACTCAGAAAATACAATTATATTTATTAGGTGGAATGCCAAGTTACTGAATTTACATTAAGTTATTTTGAGAGTCTAAACTCTCGATGGTTACTTTGTAATGAATAATTATGGGGATCAAAGTTAAGCATCCAAGTTTACAAATCTAAAATTACAAAATCTAGCAGAGAAGACTTATCAGATGAGCTTGTCAAGAAGAAAATAACAATGAATGTTCTACTAGTATGTAACTGGTAGAATGGCACCAAGAAGACTGGGAGGCAATAAAAGCATTCAAGGTTAATAATATGGTGACAAAACAAGTGTTCTGCCTCATTTACCTTTTCAGTCTAAGAAAACAGAAAGAAATCAGCCTTGACTAAAGGAAGTTGTGCCCAGAATCAGAGCCTGACATGAATCCTGCTTCAGACTTTCCAGGACAGCCCATGTCTTCCAGAGGAGAATGCAAGGCAACTCTAGACCAGGGAGACCTGTCCGAATTTCTTGTGCCCAGTCTGGTGTCAGTGAGCCTTGAACTGTGCAACCTCACTCTTTCCAAAGTGATGTCAAATTGAGGCTGGTTTTCTCTTGCTTGAGGCTGGTTTTCCTTGGTATTTGAGATTATTAAAAACATTTCAACTGTGTGCTCTCCTTTTGTGGTTTTGATTTCCTTTTATT
>VWYP01016629.1:457495-479270 GCA_013400435.1 Pycnonotus jocosus | reverse complement strand
CCCTGTGCCACCAGGGTCCCTGTACCCCCAGAGTCCCTGTGCCACCAGGGTCCCTGTGCCACCAGGGTCCCTGTGCCACCANNNNGCAGCCGCACGCGCGGCCGCCAGGTGGCAGCACCGGGCCGCCACCAGGGGCCCTGCGCCTGGGGCTGGCGCTGCCACCTGGGGCCCTGTACCCCCAGGATCCCTGTACCCTCAGGGTTCCTGTAACCTCAGGGTTCCTTTACCCCCAGGGTCCCTGTGCCACCAGGGTCCCTGTGCCTCGGGATAGCACTGCCACCACGGTCCCTGTGCCTCGGGACAGCACAGCCGCCAGGGTCCCTGTGCCACCGTGTCCTTGTACCTCGGGCTGGCACTGCACTGGGGTCTCTGTGCCCCAGGGTCCATGTGTCACCGCCGTCCCTTATGCCACGAGGTCCCTGTGCCTCGGGACAGCACTGCCCCAGGGTCTCTGTGCCCCGGAGTCCCTGTGCTCCGGGGTCACTGTGTCCCGGGGTCACCCTGCCGCGGAGTCCCTGTGCCACCTCTCGAGGCTGCCATGACGAGTTCTGCCCTCCACAAAGTGCAGCTGCCAGCCTCATGGGTTTTTGTTATTATTCTTATTAATTTTCTAGATCTTTACGGGTCCTAGTTTCTGAAAGTGGCAGCAACGACACTTCAGCTTTAATTTGAGCTGAAGTTAAAAAGCGCTGTCATTGCAGCAGCGGAGCGTGGATTTGTATGGCGGGAATTAAACAGGATTGCCGTCACTTTATCTGTGGGGAATGAGAGAAGTAAATAGATTTGCAAATGGGGAAAAAATAAAATCCCTGCAGTTAAAGCTAAAACAGCCTTGATAGATCATGGATGTGGCCCAGACACAGAATCATCATAGAATCATAGAATAGTTTGGGTTGGAGGGACATTAAGGACCAGCTCATTCCAACCTTGTTGTTGTGGGAAGGGACACCTTCTACTAGACCGGGGTACTCAAAGCCCCACCCAAGCTGTCCTTGAACACTTCCAGGGGTGGGACATCCAGAGCCTCTCTGGGCAACATGTCTGAGTGCCTAACCACCCTCACAGTGAAGAACTTCTTTCCAATATTTAATCTGAATCTACTCTTTTTCGGTCATCATGCTGCAAAGGGTAATAACCAACCAAAAGGTGTAAGGCAAAGGCAAGAACATGAAGTCAGAAAGGTAGAATTGCCAGAAGCAAATCCTGAGTGAGGAAGAGCTGATGTCACCTGTGACCACAGACAGAGCAGCTGGACAGATCTGGCTTTCCCATGAAAGCAGGAGGGCTGAGGAGAGTGGGTGTGTGCAGGGCCCAAACTCTGCCTTGCCGTGTTTACATCAGAAAGGGCCTGTTTAGAGACACCTTTGTGTAGGAGACAATGTCTTGCTATGCGGTGTTTCTGCAATAAAATATCTGACCTTTGAGAGGGATTTCCTAGAGGGCAGCTGATCCCCATGGGGAAAGGAGCAAAAGCTTTGCTGAAGTACCTTCCCTGCCTGATAAATGTAAGATTTGCCTTCAGGAAGAAAGGGAGACACCACTCGAGGTGTGGGGAGTGAAAGCAGAGCCTCAGTTCAGCGTTTGGACACCAGGTGGATGTACAGCCTCACCACAGGCAAGATGGAGACCAACCAGCTGTGCCTAAGGACTATGCTGTATAAGGTACCCATGAGAGGATTTTGTACATCTGGGCAGCCCTTTCAGGGAAAAAAAAAAGAAAAAAGAAAAGAAAAAAACCCCCCACAATGACTCAAGAAGCAAAAAGACAGACAGACAGACAGACAAACATTCACTACAGAAAAGGAAATCTGCACTGTGACTTTCATGGGACCACAGACAGGTCAGAGGGTTGCCCACCATCCAGCTCCTGCAGGCTCAGAGGCCACTGGGGTGCCAGCTGGATGAGGATCAGCTGCAATGTCACATCAGCTCCTCTGCAGAGGAAGAACTATTACATCCACAAGATGTTGGGCATGCTCATCCTGATGCACAGAGCACAGCAGTGAAATAAATCCACTGCCCAGTCCTGTCTGGTTGTAGGAAACCCACTGAGCTTCTTCTACCCATGGCAGGTAGTGGGCACAAGCAGGGCTCTATTAAGTCCAGCATCAGCTGTCTTTCATGGATGAAAATCATACCCCTGGAGAAAGGGAAACCTGAGTAAAAGGCAAGTTTATGGTACCAAGCTGTGGCAGCTGCTAAGGAGTGAGAGACCAACCACAGACTACACGCAGCAGAGGAGACTGAAGCCAGCTCATCTGGGCATCTGGCAAGCTTTTCTGAGCTTCATCCTCCTTCTTAGACACACTCAGACTCAGGAAATGCCTCCATCAGTGGAAATGTCCAGATGCTGTGCACATGCAGCAGAGCTCTGCAAAGCAGTAATGCAGTTGCCACATGGTGGGGTTTAGTCAGAAGCCCCAGCCCAGAAGGTGGGCATTGGAAAGCACAAAGATAGTTTAAATCAGGCACATACCATAAAATATTGCTACTCTGCACAGCAGCATGAGGTAAAGGGTGATACTGGGAAAGGAATATAGCAGTATCAGTGTGCTGAAGCAACCACCCTGTAGCATTTATAGACATCATGTGAGTACAGAAAGGAGAAATGTCTGGGCTGAGAATGGCCCATTCCCTGTCCTTCTTTGGTGGGAACATTTTTGCCAGTTTTCCTTTGGCTATAGTGAAATATGCCTTCTGACAACAAACAGTGTGATGAACAAGCCATTGTGAACAACATTCCACATCAGACTGGAATGAGAGAAAATGACATTGCTCATTTTCTCTAGTGAGGCTTCACAAATTTTCTATGCAATAAAAGACACCATTTACCATCTTGCCTAAAACTCCTTCTCAAAGGTAGCACTAGGCAGCCAAATCAGGCATCAAACACAACAGGATACTGGAGGTAGTGAAATGTTCAGTACATTTGGACTGGGACAATCAACAGCTGCAAATGCAGCAGCAGATGAGTTGGTCATATTTGCTGAGGGATGAGACACAAGATGAGGGTTTTTTAAAAGTGCTAAGCAATTTCAGAGCATCTTCAGTCATAACTCTCCATAGAGTCACTGGGTTCCCATTTCAGTCATTGAAGACATATTCAGGTCAATATTGTCAGTAGACTGTAGGTCATTATTTGTTGTATTTTAACCTTCCCAAACCAGCTTGATGTGTTTGCAAATTATTTCTTTCCATTGGCTCTGCAAGAATCTGCAAGGGACTGGCTTGTCTGTTTACAGCTGCACTGCAGTTGTCTGAGAGAAGGTTCTTCTCCAATGTGCTGTGTCCATGCTTCTCACACAGGGCAAAAACACACAGATTAAAAAAAAGATTCAGTGGTATGACATGACTGCCCAAAGAAGGGCAGATTTGGGCCAGTGCAGTGTGTACAGGGTGATCAGAAGAACAGAAATTGAGACACTTGTCTGCATCATGAGATATAAACCTAATTCTGAATAATCATCCTGCTATTAACCACAATAATTCTTAACTCCATCTCCAAGCAAGAATGATGCTGCCTGAAGGACACACAGGCAAGGACTGAGAACAAGACATTACAGTGCCCTTGGCAAGGTCTGGCTGTCATGATTCTGTGCTCAGACAACAGATCACAGATTTCCTCAGCAGAGCTCGAAACCAGTTCAGCATTGAATGGGAATTTGAGCACAGAGTACCACAAAGCAATGGGGAGCTGGGAGTCAGAAGAGGCAAGAGGTTGTTAATCAGTGCAAAAGAAGCAGGAAGGCAGCTCTGCCTGAGTGTGGGAACACTGCAGTGGAGCCCGCGGAGATCAGATAGCAACTGAGCGTAAAGATAGATGGGCCTGAGGACTTCAGATGTTTCCCCAAAGAGAAAGTCAGCATGGTCCAGCTGTATAATGCCAGAAAGTGCACAGAAAGGCTTAGGAAATGCTTGCAGAGGTACTAAGAGCCACACATTGAGGCTTACATATGTGTGATTAGGGAAAGATCCAACAATCAAAGGCTACAAAAGAGTGACCAAACCTATGCAGAAATACCATTGGTGGTATTCACAGGCTTAGAGTAATGTGAAAGGCAAACGAAGAAAGCAGTAAGTAATAGGACTAGATGGCCAACAGTGTGCTTTGGCACAGTGGGGCTTATGTGCCAAAGCCAGAGTGAGAAGTAATGGGAACAGCCCTTTACTACTGTTTGTTGAGGCTTAGAAAGGTGTCACATAGCAAGGGACATCAGGACACTGCTCAGCAGCTCACCAACCTGCAGCAGAGACATACTGTTACAGCCTTGGGCTACAAGTTAAGGCAATAGCAGCTCGTGTTTTTAAGTGGTGGTTTGGTCCTTTATGTGTCAGCCAACCAGCAAGGGCTGTGTCCATTTTATTTGAGACAGCTGGGGTTCCTGGCCAAAGCACAGGGAAACAGGCTTTGCTGCCCGAAAGGATTTATGTTCCTGCAAACACAGTATCTCACACACAGCTCTCTGTATCCCTTCTCCAATACACATTTATATATCTTGGCTGAAGCACAAGTGTTTCTTCTGTAAAGATGTGGTGGTTTGGTCAGAATTCTCATCTTTAGTTGAAAAAATGCTGAAAATGCTGATCCTGATGTTCAGGATCCTGAAGTTCTTTCCATGTCTCATTGGTGACAGTAATATGCCAGCATCAGTTCAAAGGACAGCCAAGTGCAGGGGAAGATTCACACTTATGGAAGACAAGAGGCCTTTGTCCTTCTCTATCCTTTTCTACCTGCCTGTGCTCCTCTGACCATGACATTCCACCACTTTGGCACACCTTTCATCTGATGAGCATTGTCACCAGTGCATGGCAAGTGATGGGATTGCATGGCCAAGACTGGGACATGTGAGAAAGAAAAGTCCAAGTCTCTTTTGGCCAAAACGAGTTCTGCCAGCTCACAGCACATCCTGAGGCCATACTTCGCCCTAATGTTGACTGGCTGGACAAATACAGAGCAACAAAGCACATAAACCTAAGTGCAGGAATCATTCCTCTTCCCCTCAGAGCTCCTATGCTTGAAGTTCAGGACTCTACTCTGTTGGATAAAGAGTTAAATTAAATTGAATTGAATTATAATTAAATTAGCAAAGCATGGATTTTGGATTACTAGTCTTAGTAGCAGCAGAGGGCTCAGGGCCACAAGGGGTGTTTCAGCTCTCTGTTCTTCTGAGATGATCCCAATTCAGGTTCCAGTGTGTAAAGTCCTTTTGTAGAGAGATCCTTCTGTGGGTGTGAGATACATTGTGGTCTGTGAAGAGTTTTGGGTTCCTTTTAAGACATTGTGAGACAATCTGTGAATTCCTTTACTTGCATTTGTGTGCAGTTATGTGCACTATGGTTGAAAACGTGCCAATATTAGTGTGGGATTTGCAGTCCTGAGCCCTTTTATGAAGGCCTTATGGAGGTTGCAAAATGTTAAGCATTCTCACCAGTTCTGGAGAAAAAAAATGTACTTTACAGGATTACCAAAACCACATGTTCTTCTCTGCAAAATGTCTGTCCCTTTCCTTTGGTGAGCATTGATCTGTGCTTGAGGGAAGCAGCAAGACCATCCCATACCATAGCTTCTAAGATGAACAAGCTTCCTAAGGTGAAAATCAGCAATGTGCACAGTGCTAACTTTAGCCGAGAAGGTCTGCTGGACTAAGGGA
This sequence comes from Pycnonotus jocosus, assembly GCA_013400435.1. Lineage (NCBI taxonomy): Eukaryota > Metazoa > Chordata > Aves > Passeriformes > Pycnonotidae > Pycnonotus > Pycnonotus jocosus. The sequence goes on along the minus strand of VWYP01016629.1, from coordinate 473,619 downwards.
TGGAAGGGACAAAAAGCTCCTTAGAAATGCTGTGGGTGACAATTGCCTGTGGTGGGTTCATTCATCCCGGGCTAGTAGCCTATGTGGGAAGTGAGTGCTGGCTAACAATGCCACAGCTGCTTTCCCAACCCACACACTGGTGATGTGCAGGTCCTCTTCAGCACAATAAAGAAGAGGGCTGCAGCATCAGCTGCCTTTCACTCCATTGAGAGTGGCCACAAAGCATTAAAGCCGGGCTGAGTCAGAAGGCTCACCAAAGTCAGTGTGAGGGTGTTAAGGAGCACAACTGTTTAAAGTAACTGGTTGGGCAGAGGAAAGGTATTTGCATACTGTTCTCTACCCAAAAAAGCAACATTAAAAGTGTTGCGTAATCAAAACAGTGTATGTGCAGTCCTTGGTGAGAATGAGTGGCTGAGAGGTTTATTTAATGCATGAGTCAGTGCTCATGCTAATATTACAACTTTTTTATTAATGCCTTGTCCTTTGTGCTTTTACATATGCATTTTATGAAACTTCCAGGAATTATGTATACAATTTCTATTGGAGGAATTCTTGGAGGTTTCTTGCAGAGTGATCAGATAGCAGGAAATTTAGACTTCTCCTTCAGTTTAAGCTGATTATGGCAAAGTGAGTTGAATCTTCATGCATGCCACAAAGAGCAGCATTTGATCCTGCCTATACATACTCACAAAAAGATATATATAACCATATATAAATGGACTCAGTTTCTGCAGCTACATGGGAAAATTCTCACTAAAGGAAAGTCCCTTGGAGCAGAAAATTCAAGTGCTATTTTCAGGACATATTTTGTACAAATTCTGGTGCAGTCTGAGGCTCACAGTATGGGGATGTTTTGAGGAGCTTATCAGCTCTGATCACCTGCACAATGGTGCTACCACACAAAGAGGCTGTCTTCCAAATTTACTTCATAGTTATTTGCCCTTCTTCTATACTGTGAGCCATAAGAATAAGCATAAATGGACTTCCCAGTTTCCAAAGTCCAAGACGGCATGAATTGATATTGCTCACCAAAATGCAATGAGACTAAATCAATAACATCTGCAATAAGGCATAATGAAGACAAAATTATATCTCAGCTTTCCCAAACAGCTGCGAATCTATTTTTAATGATCCTCATTTTTGGCAGTCAGCTAAACAACTTTTAAAATGTCCTCAAAAATGCATTGCTAAGTAGATCAGCAATGCAGAACACTGAAATTCCATTAATTGCAGCTTTTTCTGTGTGGTCTGTAGTACTTGGCATGAAAACACCCTCACTCTATAGCTAGACCAGAAAACATTTGCAGCACCCTAGGGTAGTTAGAAAAAAAGAAATGGCTTTAAATAGGTGTCTTAAAGAATAATGCAGTGTGACTGCAACCACTGATTCGCATTATTTTTTTTTTAGGTAGGGTTTTTAAGGAAACTTTATCTGTTTTCACAGCCTTGCCCTATCATTCAGTGGTCCTGCTCTGTATGATGACAGCTTTGTACACTGATAAGCGAGCTCCTGGGCTTGGCCTCTTGGGCTTTCAGCATAGCTTCTCTGTCTGAAAGAGTCAGCTTTCCCCCAGCAGTGATGGAGTTCATCACAGCAAGATACAACATGGCATTTTAAACCTCAGCGTGATGTGTATTTTTCTTAAAATGCAGAGTATACAGTGACAGTGGAGGTGGTGAAAGGGAGTGGTAGACTGAGAGGTGTATTTGGTTATTCTTTGTGCTAAGTCACATAGGTCATGCTCATCTAGTGTGAACAGTGTCTCCTGGAAAAGCAGAAAACAGGGAAAAAGGGCTCCCCACGGGATCTGCTCGTGATGATGCTATGCAGTGTAAATCAATGAGGTTACTGTGGGCTGTGATTATTACTCTTCTTGCATGGTGACACTGACCTTCTCGTGTGCTGAGGTTTTGTCTTCCTTATACCTAGCCGTGAAATTCATATGTACCAGTTCTGTCTAGTGCCAAATTGATTGGCACTGTGCACAGCTCATCCCAGTGCTTAACCCACTGTGTGCTTCTTGGCTAGCAAATGTACGGTCCAAAAATAGATCTCCATGTTGCTCTTTGGAAGCCTTTAGGTGACTTTTCAGGGTTAATGCAGTATCCTCAGCTGGCTCCACTTCTTGGGAAAGGCTAGTGGTGAGGCCTGACACTACAGCACACCCACAGCAGCAGGGTTGATACAATGGAGCAGGTTTGTCTTACATGTTTATCCTAAAGATCAGAGTGGAATAAAAATACTCTTTGCAGAGTGGGAGGCAACATTAATCTCTGCAGCCCATTACTTGGAGTCCTCGGAGTCCTTCTCTCCCTAGATTTCCAAGTGTTCTCTTTGTATGTTTGGAAAGCAGTTGCTATGGTCTACACTGATTAGGCCATTTAAGGAGAGACCACATGGTGCTGTGTTATGTGTTCTATATTTGATCGTGTGAAATGCAAGTTTTCCACTCTTTGACTAAGCAAAAACAGCATAAGCATATATAGTTGTATTCTCCACAGCCTCCCACAGATGGGATACTTTTAATCAACATTTAACAACTGATATGATTGTCCAGCAACTGAGCCTCTGTCCTCCTCAATCATTACTTCAGAATGACTAAGTGGGATTATTTGTTTGTTCTCTGGAGTACAGGACTGCTCTTCCATGTCCCCACCTCCACAGTCTGCCCTCATGTCAGCCTGAATCCCAGTTTGCTTTTGCATTTTATTTTTCTGTTTACTAGTAGCAGATTCCTCTGCAAACCTGACACTGTGTCTCTCCATTTCACTGTGAGCAACCATGATGCTGCAATTTGTGATAACGTCAGGCTTTTTTTCAGGAAATTAAAAACATGCCCTGAAATTCCTGCACAAAAATGCAACCATCTAACTGGAAGGAGAGCATATTGTGTATCGGTGGATAATGATAAGTGGAGTAGCTGGAAGGAGAGGAAAACAAAACTATTTAAAGACATCAGGCTGTATATATGATCCCTCACAGAGGAGTGCTACAAGGTATAGTCCATGAATCAGAGGAGAATCCCATCAGCACTGGGGAATTTTAATGAAGAAAATGAAATTCTCATCATGTCTAAACCAGAAATTAACATGCATTAACATTTTTCTTCCCATGGCTCTTGCTGCCAGCTTCAGCTATTTTGAAATATTTGGGGCCAAAGCAGGAGCAAATCTCTAGAGGGAAGAAAGCTATTAACATCACCAATAGTTCACAACACAGCTTTGTTTCTTGAAAGGCACAGACACGGCAGGAGGTGCTTCGTGCAGCTACATGATGGCTGTGCAACTTTGAAATAATGGCCCCTGGGGCCCTGAGCCTACAAGCCATTTCTCATGCGGCCCAGAGACCCCTGGTCTGTGTCAGGGCTCCTGGTGAGAGGCAGGGCTTGCCGTCCTCCTCCTCGCTGGGGTTGGGAGGAAGCCTCAGTGACCTGACCAGAATCCAGACCAGGGTGAGAAAAAGCATTTTAGTACACGGGCTACAAAATCCAAGTGGCTTTTTACTCACAGCTAGGCCCAGAGTCATGCTATGTGCCGAAGAAATGGGGTCCTTTGTTGTTTTTTGGCAAAATGGCTTCAACAGACATTCCCCTGCTGCATCCATCCTCAGTGCAGATGAAAAGAGATTGGGGGTGTTTAATGAAATGCAAGATCAGGTAATGATAAAGAAACAGTGGATAAAACAGGGACTCTTTCATTTAGTTATTTTTCCACAATTTCCTACTGATCTTAGGAACAAATCTGAGGGGATGCAGGGGACCATTAGGCCCAGCATTGTTAACTATTTAATATCAGAATGGCAAAGCATCTCCAGTAATGCATGTGCTCTATCTTGACACACCAGAGCGGTTAATTTCCATAGGGCAGATAGTTATAAAGGGTGCAGTTCACATCTTTATCTTAGGTGCTATGAGTTTTCCCCTGTATTTGCCCTTGTGAACAAAACATCTTTATCTTAACTGCTGTGAGTTTTCCCCTATATTTGCCCTTGTAAGCAAAACATGCCAGATGTCCTGCTCATCAGGTCAAAATTAACAATAATATACTGGTGGTGGCAAGTTGGTAAATAAAGAGGAGCCAAACCTGTGATATGGATATTGCACATGGAGATTTGTATGTAAATAGTTCACAAGAAGTGTCTGAGTAAGTTTTATACAAGAATATAGGTGAAATTGCAGGATCAAAATGTTCTGTGTGGAAAATGGCTTCCTTTGTGTGTTTCAGTGTCATACCCTTATATAGAGGAGGCTCAAACCACTTAGTTCCTATTCCCTATCTAACGGTATAGTCTCTTACAATATTTTCCTTACCTAAAATTTTTAAAAGGGTGGAGGGGGGTGGGAGGGAAGTAAATTTTAAATTAAGACTTTATTTTACCTTAAAAGTCAATTCAGACTTTACACCTTGTCTTCAGCCCTGCTTTCAATTAGGCTATTCCATTTAATTATGTCCTTAATTTTTAAAATATTTCCTTTTTCTGCATGACAGAAGCACATAATCAGTAAGGGAAATATAATGAATATATAGGCAAGAGGAAATGATTGGAGGTGAAGTGGTGATACAAGTGGTATAAATGAAACCTATGGTTCAGCTGTATTAGGAACACAATTGCTTGTGGTGGGCTACAGATTTCCACTCTGTTCAGGAAGAATATGGTTTTTAATCTAGTGTTGTTTTTAATTTAGTGTACTCAAAAATTGCCTTATTGTACACCAGGCTTTGATTTAACTGTATATGTGTATATATATTTTTGTGTAACCCTAATGTATAAATATATATATTTATGTATAACCCTAATCAAAAAGATCAGGTACTAAGTTTACTTTGATTGGAGAATCTGTGCTGGCAAACAACATATATTTGTCTTTTTATGATGCTTTAATTTGAGACAACCACTGTGATTACATGTTGAAATATCATGGTAGTAACATGTCACCAAAACACCTGGTAAAGTTGGAATGGTCGTGTAATCAAACTCTTCATGATTTAAAACAAAATTAAAATAAAAAAACTGATGCTTAATACTGCCAAAAGGAAGGTTAAGTGTGATCTACTTATAAGCTTGTGTGTTGCTAAATAAGAATAATAATTAAAAAGCAGTTCAAAATATCTTGTTCCTTCATGTTTCTGCTGGCAACCCTGTGGTTAAGTCAAGCAATGATTGATTTTAAGAGAATTATAGCTATTATAAACTGTAATCAGCAGAGGATGAGAATAATTATGCAGAGAAAGGGGGGAAAAAGCTGAAACATGGCTGAGCAATATTCTGATTGATGGCAAAGTCATTTCCTGGCTGTTAATGACTGATTTTTTCAACAGTCAGCACAAGCGCTAAATCTGTGGGGGCAAAGGGAAGGGAATGGTTGTGTTATACAGAAAACTACTGTCCTCAGCTTACCGTTTTCATTAGGAAGAGAACAGGCTTGGAAAAAAGCTGCAGACCATCGATCAGGACCATCTCTGTGTGACAGGACTGCAGCTTGGGGTGAGGTGTTTGGAAATGCTGTGAGTTGTGCTCTTGGTTTGCTCTACAAGCATGCCGTGAGCCTTAATCCCCTTCTACGTCCTGCTTCTCCATGGGTATTACAGGGCATGAGCAGAGCAGAACAGCACAGCTGACAGGGATCCTGTCTCAGTGGGACATTCAGATAGACTATTTGATCTGAAAACTTTTCCTTTGATGAAATCTTGTTGACCTATCGGTTGTATGTGGCTCTTCGGTATTTTCAGCTGAAGTGAGTACCAGTCTCTCCAGCACTAGCCTGGTCAGATGTTACCCCTCATGTCCTGTCTGCGAGCTTCCCTCCTCGATAGCTTACATCTGCTCCCCTGCTGCCCTCAGAGCTCTCTTGTTTTGCTCTCAGGAGAAAGGCATGTCCCCTCCAGAAAGGCTAATTACCTGCCCCTGCCCCATTTCCGCACGCGTGCACATGTGCTGACGATATGCACACAGGCCCCAGCCAGCGAACACTGTGGGGGGTGGGATGCTGAGCAAAAAAACAATCACTCTGATCTTACACAAGTCTCTGAAGGAATGTCTGCATGTGTGTTTTCAAGTCCTAAAATAATTCTAATTTCTATTTTATGCTACATGAGGTCATGGAGTGGACAAGCCTAGAGAACAGTGGGCTTTGGTTGACAGTTGTGTATTCTCTAAACTGTGACACTTTCAAAAAAGAGACTAATTTATCTTATCAACCGCAACCATAAAATAGGGTAAGGGATGGAAATAGATTCGAACCCATAAAACTGAGGGAAGCAAGACAGCTGCCATCCAGACAGGGACAGACTCTGCCCTGTGAGGTCCCGCTGACTTTGAAGAAGCTTGTGGGTTGCTCACTGCTGGCTTCATGGAGACTGTCCTGTCATGGGAGTTCTCCCATCAGGTTTTAGCATCCAGAGAAGCTCCAGAAACATGCTTTTACAGACCCACCCCCCACTTCTTTCTCAGTGCAAAGACGATACAGGTCCTGGATTTTGAAAGCTGGCTGTATCCTGAAGTGCACTGCTTGCCTGCAAACCTGCACCAACCACTTTTATAGGCAGCTTTCCATCTGTTCATGGAATTACATCTACATAATGCTTAGTACTTTCCAGCAGATTTCGAAGTGCCACAGAAAAAACTTGGGTGGTGAATTTTGAATTATTTACAAAAATCCAATTTGTCCACAGTTTTTATTCCTCATTCTAAACTATGTAATACCAGCTTAATATGAGTGCTATACCTCTAATTTTAGTGGAGTTGCACCAACCAGTGAAAACAGATGGAGTGAAGAATGCAGTTAGCAGCTGTATCTCCTCCCAACAGCAGGTCAAATGCATCTCAGCAGCCAAAAGTACAAGAAAAGAAGGGAGATCACCAGAATAAATGTTAGAAACATAAAATGTCCGTAATTCAGACTTGATAGCATTGGGATTCTTCATTAGGGACAGTAAAAGAGACAAATAAACAGAGAGGGAGAAAGACAAACTACTTACAAACAGTGTAACAGTGGAATAATAAATAATTCTATTATCACTCTTGGCAGTTCAGTGAAGAGATTGCTGCTTTTCTTTTCTGTAACCCCTCAGGCACTGCCTCTGAAACCTCTACTGTGCCACAGGACCCTACAGGATGTTGTCTAAAGACAGGACGAAGACCCTCTATTTTTCTCCAAGCCAATTTACTAGTAACCTGAATCTCCTTTTAGTGAACTCTTTGAAGATGCTGCACAGATTTGTATGAATACAGTAGGTGGCAGATTTCCTTTCCTTTTTTTCTTTCTTTTTCCTTCTTGTGCTCATTTTGGGGATGTGATCTCAGGGTAAAATACTATGTGCTGGCCTCAGAAAACTTATTGAATCCTGTGCTTTGAATAAATCCTTTTTAGTAGGCAGGAGGAACTGTGCTGGCTAGGATTAGTGTGCAGCAGTTTATCTCCTTGCTGTATAATGGTCCAGATATTTTCTTTCCTAGTGTGAAGTGCATTTGCAGCAGACACTTGGAGGAAATCAGGCCTAACTGCATGTGCATGGATGGTCCACTTGGTTTCAGTTACTATGTTTAGTAATGTGCTTAAATTTCTTGCTGAATCTGACGAGATATTGGGATGATACTGCTGTAGATTGCAATTTTCTGGCAACAGGGAAAACTAGGCAACAAGACTGCCCATTTCCCATGTCATCCTTGGTGGCTGCAGTATAGGATGGAGGTGGGCTCCCCTTACCCCCTCAATCCACATGCCTTGGGCACAGCCATTTCCTACTGGAATTTCCACGTTCCACCTGTGTAATGAGTGTGTTGATGTGATCGGTGCATTATACACCCTGGTACCTACAATTAGACTGAGCTAATCAAAACCATTGAGCTTTGCTGTCCTTCCCCTCACGGACAGTGATGTCTTTCCTCTCTGTGCCCCTGCTGAGACATGGGCAGAGTGACAGTTCAGGTGGTGAACTGAGGATAGAGTGGGAAGAGCAACGAGGTTTCAGCAGCCTTGCACTGTTGTAAGCCCACTGCCTTTCAGGGAAGGCCTTGGGAGAGCTGATAGCTGCCACGGTAAATGCTGGCAGGCAGTGATTTCCACCAGGCCCTCTGCTTCTTGCCTCAGCAGGAGTTTTCTTAGTCATAATCCATTTCCTGGTTTTGGCCTGGACTAGACATATTTCACAACTCACATCCCTTATTTCATTTCCAGGAGGTGGCCTGCAAGATATTTCCTTCTCAACTCTAGCCACTTGCAGATCCCTGGATTAGCTGGTGGACTTCTTGGGACTGGCCTCAACTGGATCTGGAAGCATGGTTAGTTCTGTCTAGTCAGAACGTTATACATCTACTCAGATTTCCAAACAAGGGCATAGGAACTTAAGTTTAGGCCTCTCTTTCTCTCTTCCTGCTTTGAAAACAGTGGCTCATGTTGGAAAAGTTTTAGGTGAGCTGTGGGTATAAAATGTTTTACAAACTAGACCCGTAAACTGGTTTGAGCCAAAGGTGCCTCTGGAAGCCAGAGAGTGGCTGATGCTGCCAGCAGAGTTTCCAGGCATTGCCAGCCACCATGGCGTTCTGTAATCTGGATGCTTGTTGGCTGAAAACTGGACAAAGAGCTATGCATGAAAGATACATCTCCTTCCTGGGAAAAAGCTGCTTAGAGCCTGCACATCAAGCACAAGAGCAGCAAGCTTGCTGGGGTTTGTTTTCCTTCTCTCCTCCTTTTCAAAAGGAAATTGTGAGTCAGGTCCCAACAATCTGTAGCATAACAACACCGAGGGCTGGATCAACAAACAGGCGAGCAGAAGGCTGTGTGGAGAGGGGTGGGCTGGCAGCCAAGTGCCCTTGCCTGAACAAACCCAGCCAGTGGAACTTTGTCATCCAACCTCTGTGGGTGCCAAATGTATTCACTGGGTAAATGAGGCAGCTGGGTTGTTACTTTCCAGGAAATGGCACAGGAAGAAGATTCTTACAGTACTGCAGCTCTGCACTGAAGTCCAGCTTGTCAGATATTTTGCTTCACCTCATGCATTCCACTACTGCTCGGATGTTTCTCCAGCTTGACCTGCTCTTTTCTTGCTCTATGAGCAAGTTTCTTGCCAAGATTTTCTCAAGAGTGCTCTCAGACAACAAATCAGTTTTTTCTCTTACACAGGGTCTTTCTCACCCTTAAAAAGCCTTTTATGTCACAAATGCAGCTTCCCACTGGCACCACGCTTCAAGAAAAGACACAGAAAAATGAAGTCAGGGGATAACACACAGTGTAGTACAACAAGGGCACCAGCATGGAGACATTTTTGCTTTTCTACAAAAATGTCAAATATATTCTGTTCCATAAAAGTGACAAGAAGCCAATTTAAAGAGAAAGACAGTTCCAGCATGAGTCACTGCTTTATAAGTTCTGTAAGCTACAGAAGAAAAAAGCTGTATCCTCTTGGCAGCACACAGGTTAGTAAACAGCCTGTAGCACAAGCTGGGAGTTACCATCTTTGGTTTAGAGCAAGCACTAATGCACCAGACAGGATATGGATGCCAGCTACGGAGCCAGTGGAAACATGAACACCCATGCCATCCCGTCCCGTCCCGTCCCATCCCATCCCACCCCACCCTACCCCATCCCATCCTTCTCTTGTACTGAAATTTACTTTCTCCTCTGCCATGCCAGTCTGGGTTTTAGCCTAGCTTTCTCACGGTTTAGAACACCTCATGGGAGCTAGCCCATCTTTTTCTGACCACAAGAAACATACACGAGCCCAGCAACAATTCATGAGCCCAAAGGGCAGTGAGTACCCTGCTCATGGAATTCCACTTTGTCTTTAAGCCTCTATCCCTCAGCACTCATAGAAGGTTTTAAAAACACTATATTGAAAAGAAGCTTGGATCTGATGTATTAAGGTCTCTGGTGAATTTGTTTTTCCTCAGATCCTTTAGTTACAGAGAAGAAGTGCCATGTTTGCAGTTTTAATTTTGGATGGCCAATGGCAGAATTGTTAAAAAAATATTTCTAACACATATATTTGCACAATGAAAGCATCTATTTCAGCCAAAAGAAGCAGGGAAACCACTCCTTTGTACAGCTTTGTACTTTTTTCTTTTTTCGTGTTGAAGTGACAAAACACATAATAAGTTACATCTGACTTGGTGAAACTTTGCATGTACAAGAGTTGGCTGGGAAATGCACTTTATCTGAACTTTGTGGCCAATGGCCAAGCTAAATAAACCCAATTAATATTAATTTCCCTTACCCCTTCCATCCCTTCCCTGGTAAATAAAACCACCTCTGGGATTTCTAATGGTAAGTTACCCTTGCGGCATCTGGTTTAACTTGGCTACTATATCGACAAGATGTTTTTCCACTTTGAGTCTATTCTCTCTTTTTTTTTTGTTAACTTATAAAACTTCAGAATCCTTACTGCATCCCTGTAACTTTTCTTTTGTAAGAGTATTTTGGCCTCTTTCAGTTCATGCCTAGGCATGAAAGCAATCTAATCTATCTTGGGAGATGTGACTTAAACTGTAAATATTGTTATGTTTAAGAGCCTTGGGGTGGTGTGTGACTTGAATGGATATGAAGATATTTAGCAAATATATCTGTGTTCTAAAGTAGAAAGAATAATTTATTACCCATACAACACAAAAAATTAAGCCATGCTGCAGCCATGTCTCAGCATTAGCTCTGCTACCTTCCAAGGCTGTTCTTAAGAAAGAGAGTTCTAACTTTAGTGGGTTTTATGGAAAGAGGTTTATAGGATGGGTGCTGTGAAGATGAGCTGAAGTTTATATTTATTATATTCTGTTTATATTTAAAGAGCTGAAGTTTATATTTATTATATTCTGCAAAGTTTGTTACCATAATATTTGAGAAAAAAAATCACAGATATGAATTTCCAGTGCTATTCCCCTGTTTTTCTCATAGAAATGTTGTACCCTGAGACTCCAGACTATTTTGTCTCTGTGCACCAGGAACTGGACCTGGCTTGCCTGATTTGGAAAACAGCTTGTGGATTAGCAAATGTGCTTTCAGGATGGAGTAGTTAGCATTTTAGTAATTCTTCAGGTCTGTTGTTGGGAGCCATGGGGCTTCCAGTGCCTATGACATTCACCTCTGGGGCCATTTCGCCAAAGTTGTTGAGTCTGTTGCCACAGTTGGGGCCAGGGTACAATGTGAAAGAGAATACTGTTGATGTTAATGCAAGATGTTAATGAAACAGTCTTGATGTTAATGAAAGAAAAGGAAGATGAAGGGGCAAAGCTGACGAAAGAGGAGAGAGGAGAAACTCGTTCAGAAACTTCAGAACTTTGTTGATTTGTGTGACCTGGGGAGCCAAGACATACAGACATGCTGTGACAGGCATGTACCAGCACAGTGATGTGCTCTGAATCAATTTAGTTTCCATTGGGACACAGGAATGGTTGCAAGGTCACGCTGAAGTCTGCCCTATCTGGTGGTCTGCCTCTGAGCATGGCCAAGAGCCCAAGGACAGGGCAGACAAAGCATGGTCCTCTGGAGGGCTCTGCCAGCACCCCACAGTCTGCACAGACCACTGTCTACAGACAAGATAAAACTTTTGGTTTTCCCCTATAGCTGCTTTTTCCAGACTGTTAGTTCATGGAAATGGCATACACCAGACTGTCTGATCAGAGTTCTCTTCTTAAGGAGAGACACTGGTGACTTTGTTTAACATTGCTGTAAGTGGTTGAAATAACAAACCCAGCGAAGCCACAAACCCACTCCGTGTGCCAGAGCCCTGTGGCAAAATGACTGCAGAGCTTTAAAAATGCAACACAGAAAATGGAGAGCTTCTGCCACATACAGAGCACTCCCTTAAGCCATTGACTGCTTTGGATCGAGTTAGAGATACATTTAACGCATAAAAGGGAGAACTAGATTGCCATAGAGGTTGCCTGCATTTTCCATGGAGGGAATTTATGCTGTATCTAATAGCTGTGAAATGAAACCCTTTTGCAAACCACCCTGTCCAAACACTGAAGGGCTTTTTTTCTGCAAAAGGACAGAGCATCTGCAGAAGCTGTCAAGAATTGATATACTTTTGCCTCAAGTCAAAGAGTAATGTATTGACTCTCAATGTGATTAGGATGGACTTTTGCCCAGAACAGGAAAATTGGTTCTGAATGAAAATTGCTCTTCAGAAGTAGCTCTTTCTAATGATGCTATTATTATTTTATTTTAATGTAATTAGGGTTATGTTCTTAGATCATAATTGTCATTGTTATACTTCCCTTAAGTCAGCATAGCATTACATTTAGTGGTCTTAGTAATGATGAGAAAGGATTGTGAATCTCACCTGCCATGGATAGAGCCTTCTGTTTCTACAAAATTTGGTTGTGCTTGGAAGAGAAATTGTCCTTGAGGTGCCTCAGAAAGGTACTTTCTTGATCATAATAATTACCTGAGACTGAAAAACCATCTGGTTAAAATCAGGTCTTCTTACATGCTTTACAAACCATCTTTAAAACATAATATTCTTTTACCCCCTTGAAAAATTAGAACAATTGACCTTCTTAAGCATTTTTCTAGTCATATTATTTAACAAATTGTTTTTTAATAGCTGCATTGGGCAATGAACTATTTGAGTTGAGCGTGTGGTGACCATTTTCCTGCAGCATTGGGATGCTGGATAATGAATCTCTCTGTTCCAAGGACCTTGGGAGCTGGGGAAAGGTTCACCAGACAGGCCCAGAGGGCACACTGCTAGGTGTATTTTAATGTCTTGAAGGTGAGCAGCATAGCAGGATGCTGTGGAAAAGCTGACCTTCCTGTCCTGAGAAATAAGGATGCCATAAGTGATAAAAGAAAACCCCCTCTGTGTTCCCTCTCCCTCTCTAATAATACAGTAATGCTGCAAGAAACAGCCTAGCCTTCAATTTAGTTTCAGTCACTCATGCATTTTTTACCCATGACATCACCCTGAAGTGATTAGGAAATTATATCCAGGATGTGAACTCAAGCAGAAGCCTATGGACTTTTCACTGTGTCACAAGGAACAAGGAATGAGGTGACTCCTGCCGTTTTCCAACAGGTCTCCCAGTGGGTATCTGTGTCCCATGCTGCACTCGGGCTAATCATCTTTCAAGTCGCTCCACATCAGATCAAGTGGAAAGGAGACCCCAGCCAGTGTGTGAGGGTCAGTCTGGCTGGGGAAGCAAGCAAAGGGATAACATGGTTGAGTGACGAGATCAGTGAGGTGCCATAGCAACCCAGGTGAGCAAAGATCAGTGATGAGTTGACCTGCAATAAAATCAACTTCGGTGTAACTCCACCATGACCTCTCCCTTCAAAAATATGCCCATTAACTTTGTCCCAAAGTAAAAGAAAATCAAAAGCTATTTTAATTTCTCCAGAGGAAGAAGATTAGGAAAAAAAAAATCTGAATTCTCACACTTTTCTGCTGTAATAACATCTGTACCTCCCACAACGTGTTTGGAGATAGTGTGACTGTCAGCAGAAGATGATGCCAGCCACTTTGAGAAATGCCTGGTCAGGTTTCTATCATAACTCACTGTCTTGTAAATATGTTTAATTTCTGTTTTAGCAGAGACTGTCTTCTAGCAGAAATACAGAGATTTGTGCATTTATCCTTCATAGAAATCATAAGGCTTCTGGAGCTTACAGACAGGCATTACAAATACCTCCCTGCAAGCCTCACTCTCAGCGAAGTTCATTGTCATCTGGCAGCAGAAGACATCAATCACTACTCAGAAGCACAGGCTAATGTTTCTAAGCCAGGCAGGGCTTGTATCTGCTTCCCAAATAGCTTACCCTATCAGTTCTTTTTATTGAGATTGATTCCCCATATTTTGCTAGTTTGAGGATATAGTCCATTTATATTTATCTTGTACTGTAAAGCTAATAATCGACATTGTTACTGTAGTTATTTTATGAGCCAATTTCTTTGTACCCAAGGGTGTTTTTATTACTCCCCTTTTGGCCTTTCCTTCAGAGTGCTGAAAGTATACGGTGAAGGGGGAAGAAGTGTTGTACAGACTTTGTAACAAAATTCATTGGTTGATTATTATTATTTCTTTGTTTGTATCACACTCCTGCTTTTTGTTTCTCTAGTTCTGCCTAGAAAACTAGCCATCCATGCAAGTCAGAGGCAGCTTCAGTTTAATTTCACATTCTCCACATGCCCTGTGTGAAATAAATAGCCAAGATGCTGTGTCCCACTGATATTTGGTGACAGGGACATTGCAAAGAGTATTATGAGACAGCAAGGTTGGCCACTACAGCCACTCTCATCCTGCTAAGGAAATTTCCTATGCTACAAATATTTCCACAAGAAAAGTTACAGCTGATGGGGTTGAGGAAATATGGCAACAGAGATGTGGATGGGGACAGACCTAGAAGATACTCTGTTTCTTACTCTCTGCATTCAATTTACCACCACTTTATGCCTGCAAAACATGATAACTGGAATTTTGGGTTAATAATAAGCTATCAGAGAACTTAATGACTTTTCTGTCAGGCTGAATCTTGCCTAGTACATATGAGAATTTGTACCCTCACCTTGTTATGGAAGATGACATATTTACAGAAGGAAATTTTCATCCAGAAAATTAGGAACCGAACATGAGGCAAAATGGCATAAAGTTGGTGTCTCATTTCATTTTTGACAGTGAGTCTGTAGGCTGATGACATCCATACTGCTAGGATTACTCTGAAGTTGTCTTTAAACACATGATCCAGTGGAGACTGACAAATACCTTCATTATTGCCAATTAGTGCAGAATAGGATGAAAGATGAGCCACTTGCCTGGGCCTGGAGGCTCCTCTAGCAAGTAAATTGATGGCGTCAGTCAGAAGAAACTCCAGATTTCAGAGCCAGGAGGGGCCACTAGATCACTGAATCTGACTTCTTGAATAACATAGCCATTACTTTTACTCTGCTTCTTGTATCTTCATAATATCTCTCTTTCCCACAGATGGATGATTAGACAACATAATGGGAAAACAAAGGGAAGCAGATCTGTCTCCGAAGAAACAAAACAGCTACAACCTTGGTACCCTGACACAGGAGCACACTGGCACTTGCTGATGCCCTTCTGCCAGCCTCAAAGCCTGGTGGAGCAGTGGGTTAGTCTGTCTAGGTCTCTTTAATTTTCAAACAGACACTGTCACTCTGGGGTGACAGGGGAAAATATCCCATCTGAAGAGCATTGAAACCCTGTCAGTGCTGAGGTGTCGATATCTCTGTCAGTGTTGGCATTTTGGAGGCAGCATCACCTGGGAGTCAGGACCTCAGAGAAAGTTATCTCTGTAGCCTGTGATAATGTAGTGGACCTGTGTACATACTGTGAACAGATTCATGCTGCTATTCACACAAGAACATATAGTTTCTTGAGAATAATTTTTTATAGATTCTTATACTCTGTCATATTTAAGACAAAGAGTAATTGCCACAGATGTCTTTCACAGAACGTATCTCAGTCTCTTGAACCACTGTGGGTGTCTGAGGGGTAGATAAAGCAGTGTCCCAAGGTTGGGAAGCCAACCCTCTGCTACATGTTGGGCTGTTAGTGGCTAATCCAAAGTCTTCTGCTATTCAGCCAAAAGATGAGACAGACAAGGAGGGAGCCTCAGAGCCTTCTAGGGACACATTGAGTCTACACAGATCAAAGAGGAGCTGCAGGACTTTTGGATCCAACCTTATGTCCCCTAGATAAGCTTGATGAGGTTGGATATTTTCTTTTTAATCTCATGATAATCTATTCTGGAAAGTTTTGACTCTCTTTCTCTTTCCAGTAAATGATTGTTTTTGATGAGATTTCATCTGGAGTCACCCACCCCTTAGATAAAGCCACACAATCCAACTAAATTAAATTTTAAATGTGACCATTTCTTTCCTTAACGCATCTGTATTTATCAGTTTATATATTTTCTCAACCAATATTTCCTAGATAAAAACCTAAAACTAACTTTTATGAGAGCTACAGAGCACTTCTTTAAGTGCCAGAAATAAGTATTTTCCTTCCCTCTGGGAAAATATTTTTTTCCTAATGTGATTTTAAATTACTGACTTTCTTTATTGGCTTAAATTACTCTGCAATAAACAGTACATAACCTATATTCTCACCTAAAAGGAGGTCTTCTATTTTCTTTCTTATAATCTGAATTATCTTTTTTTTCTCCCCCCCA
>VWYP01016629.1:416375-457451 GCA_013400435.1 Pycnonotus jocosus | reverse complement strand
GATATCAGTAAGAAGAAAGAAATGTCTTAGAGTATCTGAGTGAGATTATTCTGATGGGAGATGTCCCTCTTTCAGTGGCTTTACAAAAGACAACATTTCTCACCTGCAGTTCAGGCACAGGCTATAACACCAAGGTGGTGGAATTACATACTTTCCAGGGGAATCGCACTCTTTCTATTAGTATCCTGCTATAAAATCAGTGGGGTTTTTTTCCTGTGAGTTTTGTTGTGCCTAGGCAACTGCACGACCAGCATGTGATAGAACCAGCTGACAAGAGGAGGACACTGTGTGCTCAGCTAATTTGTTGAAGCACAGATACCCAGGGCCCTTTGAAATGCCCTGGGCAAAGTGGGATGTCCCCACAGAGCTGGCAGATACAGCACAGGACCTGAGCAAAAACTGTGACCTTCTTGAGAGTAGGTTTGATACCCCATGCTGTCTTTAATGAAAAAAGTCACCCACATGGATGCAATGCACTAAAGTTTGCATAAAACCTAAAGCCATCCCTGTCCCCTCCCTAGACACTCGGCCACAGTCCCACGAGGCCACAGAACCCCTTGAAAATGAAGACCATAACATCAGAGCTCAGCAGCTCCAGCTCATGATGGCATTTCTAACATCTGGACCTATAACTGCAAGTGACTAGTGACAAGGAGACAACGGCTAAGCATAATATCAACATTTTGTTAACCGTGTTTGCAAAAGCAACCAGCCCCCTTCACCCCTTGCCCTCGCTGCTGGAGCAGGAACTCCCCAGCGGAGGCAGCAGCCTGTGTGGAGTGGGGAAATGGCCTCACCATGGGGGATCCCGGCACCAGACTCCACCTCCCCGAGCTCCCCGAGGGCAGCCCGGGGTCAGGCACGGCCTGCCGGGCTCCCACTGCTTGTGTGGTTGCTGCTGCTGCTGCTGCTGCTCTCCACCAGCCGTGGGCTGAGGCACCGGGTGCGGACACGGCCTGGGAAGCGCCGAGGTCTGCAAATCCCCCCTGCCTGCCCTGACATTCCCTGCTCGTGTTTTCACTGACCGGTGTTGATGGTCACGAAGTATCCGTGCTATTTCTGAGGGAAAATTTTCTGTTGGTGTGGCTGCGTGCAGGAAATGCGATGCTTGGATGGAGCTACCCATGCTATGCTCTCCCAAAGCCACCCAGCCATTATGATTAGGGATTGTCCCAGCATCATGTCGTTCTAGCAGGAACTACATATATGTATATATATTTTAATATCTGCCCAGGAGAAAATTAGCGTCCTCTCACTTATCCTATGCAGGGGAATTCCACAAACTTTCTTTCTAGCCTATCCATGGCCATGGCAAGAACAGCTGTCTCAAAAGATGGTGATGCAGGGTAGTGTTGACTTCTCAGGCTGCTAGAGGTTCAACCTTCAAAATCAGGGCCAGAAGACATATCCTTGCCTTGGCATCAACTGATCAGGCAGGAGAGAATGCAGCCCCTACAGGGGGGATGCTGTGCAGCTATTTAACTGCTACCTGTGATGATGAAGCATGCTGGTCATGCTCTTTATCCTGCCTTTCTCTTGGATAGACCACATTTATGTGTGTGTGTACAGGTGCACATTTTCTGAGTACATTAGGGGATATGAAGAGAAGATGAACTAGCATATAATAGGAATAACAGGAAAGTATTAAAACTTGCTAGTATTGTCCTTAACTTTCTTCAGTTACAGTTTACACTTTCACCTTTCCTAGTCAGCCAAATTTCTGTGGTAATTAATGTGCTGAAAAAACATTTGGGTTTGATGTAGTGCTGTGATTTTAGCCTTAATGCATAGTCTTGGCTTATCTAACTACTTGTCTGGGGTCTTGTGAATCTCTGTAGCAGATTGATGCCTCTTCAAAGCCATCTGGAAGAAGATCTACCCACTCTTTTTTTCCCCCTCCTCTTTTAATTGGGACTGCTGGCTGGCCCTGTGTAGCAGAGCACTACAAAGGCTGAGAAAACAGAGAGGTCTTACACTGAGCCATTGGAAAGGGCAGCAGGAGACGTCATCCATTTTGTGTAGAGATATGTTTAGATAGATGTGGTAAGCCATGAGAAGTGGGTGCCTTGACAGGTTACTTTTCAAAGACTGCTGATTTGCAATGACCTCTGACTGCTCTGAAAACAGCTGAATTCTGCAGACTCTGGTAATCTGAGATAGAAACTGTTTTGAAGTCGGCTGGGTGTAAAGAGTCTATTGCTGCTCTGAGTCGCTCAAAACCGCAAGGAAAAGTAGAGCAGGGGGAAAAAAGGATGCTATAGCTGGAAACTCTCTTGTCTGATTTTGTATGGGACAGCCTGCTCTGTTTACAGGACAGCACCTGGATGAAGAGCTTGCACTTTTATGCTCAGAAGTCGTCAGTTCCCCCAAAACCAGCCACTGACTTTGGAAAGTGTGTAAAAATACCTTGTTCCTCACTACATGATGCTTCCCTGTTCTGTGGGAGCCTCATATAAATGTATTTCAAATGCACAGCATGTTACAGACCATGTTGTAGTCTCAGTTATATAAAACATAGACTGCAAAGGGAAAGGAAGGAACACCACTCTTTTCTCTCACACCATGTTATGGACTAAAATTATCAAGTTAGCATAATTCTTCCCAGTCTGTACTGGGGGTCTGTTACCTTTCTATCAGACATGTAGAAGTTTGAAGTTCCATATTTTAGGAAGTTCGAGTAGTCAAGTATCTATGCTAATTTTTATGGTTTCTAGAACTCATCTGATTTAATAAAAGCCTCACGTGCATTTTTAAGCTTGAAGAATGTTATTCCTAGAGCTGCTACAGTATTTTTTGATGCCAAATCATTAACGACAGGAGACATCACTGTGGTTTTAAATGAGTGAGCTTTACTTAGCATTTACAATGCCTTTTGTGAGAGTGGCTGATTTCCTTCTCCATTTCTAAACCTTACATTTTCAAAAAAAACCTCCAAACCAAAACAAAAACCAACCAACCAAAACCAAAAACCAGAAAAGCCAAATGTCCTTTTAAACTCCAGAAATCAGAAGGCAAATTAAAAAAATGGATAATTATTTATGGGGCAGGTTTATGATTTTTAAAGCCAACTCATACGTTTGATTTTTGTAATAGTGCTTTCTGCTTGATTTGGATTGGCACTCCCTCTGTATATTAATTTCAAGTGTTAATAGTTTTACAGAAATATGCTAACTGCCTAAAAACACCAGAGAAGACTGCTAACAAAACACCATAAATGGATCTGAGATGAATAAAGCCCCCCTTTGCAAGCAGGAAATCTTCATCTCTGCAATTGTCTCTGGTGTAATAGATCTCCCTCTGGCCCCAGCACTTTCTGTTTGCATGCAGATCCCAAACTGGAGTAAGTTAATACAATGCCATTCACTTTTTCAGCTATTCTGTGCTTTGATTTTGGCATAAATAATCCACGTTTAAAATACAGATATGTATTTTCTTCTGTCATAAGAGTAATTCTTAGCCATGTTTCCACAATACTTTGATCTTAAAATGACTTGAATCTAAAATATTGGTTAAGCATATCGTTAATATTTTTCTCTCTTGTTAGTATAGAAATTATATCAGTATTAGATTTTAAACTAACTGGAAAGCCATGTTTAGAAAAGAAAATCACTACATGAAATTTTGTTTGGTTTATATATGTTCACAGTTTTTAATTTCATTTTCATTTTCAAAAGAAAATACTTTTTTTAATGCTGGTTTTTTACACCTTAAATACAGATCCAATTTTAGCATTCTGTACATTTATTGAGAAATTTAGTTCAAAGATCTGAGTGGATTTACAGTTGAACTGGCAAAGTCCTTGATATAAATATGTACATAAATACACAGACTCTATCCAAGAAAAAAACCAAACAACAAAGCTTTATTCAGAATAAAGATTCATTTTATCCTGGTTTTTACATTAAATTTTAATTTTAGAATTGTTAAAAAACAAAATAAATTAATTACTGACCTTTTAAGGGTGATTTCTAAGCATATGGGGATCATCTACATTTTGAAAGCAGTTGTTTTTATGACCTGAAAAGCATACATGAAACACTGGGATTTGAGCTGCTTTCTGTCGGAAAAAAAAAAAAAAGAGAAAAAAAAAGAAAGGAAGAAAAAAAAAAAAGACCTGCTCCTTCTGGCTTATAAAATATTTCTCTTTTTTTCTTGCAGTGATTTATCATATTATAAAAGTATCATCAACATATAATGGTCACATTCTCCAGTGCATAACAAACATACGTGCTTGTTACTGCCGAGTGAACGAACGTGTACCTCCAGAACCATGATGTTCCACAGAAAGAAACATATGGAGATAGGCAGGACTTGTTAATTTGTTCTCAAAAGGATCCAGATAAAAGCAGATGCTAAGGGGAAATAAATTACTTTTTTTTTTTTTTGGTACATTTCCTTTTGTAGTTTTTTGGGGGGTTTTTTTTTGGTTTGGTTTTTTTTTTGACCCTCGTAGTTGACACAGAATTTCCTTTGCGGCATTATTTATTGCCAGCCATGTTGCTAGGCTGCCTGGGAGGGCAAAATGGAAAACTTTGTGAAGTATACTTGGAGAGTGCTCTTTTAAAGCAGATGATTTGTGAGTAAGTCTTGGAGAGTTGAGGGTGTATTTTAGATATGTTAACTGTCTTGTAGTGGGCTTTTACGCAGTGAATGAAAGACTCTGGAAAATGTTCTTATATAGGGAATGTTTACCAAGACGTATTTGAGTTTCTCACCAGTATGGAGGCTATACTCTTCTCAGCGTAAAGTTAGAGCTTCTGTTTCTCCCCTTGAAGGCTGTATAAATGTTGGAGAGTTACATTTTGGAAAATGAATGTTAGTTTTGGGTTTCACTCTTTTAAGATTTTAATTATTAGAGAGCAACAACACCACTCTTCAGAAAACTAGATTTTTATGAAGTGTCTCAAGCCACACACCAAAATGTTGGAGGCATCAGAAACCATTAGTCACTTCTGAAAATTGTAGGGCTTGAATGACTGGCCTAGCATGTCCTTTGCCTTTTTAGAAAGGTTTTAATGGGAAATTTGCTTATCTGGGTCTTGTATAAAACAACAGACACCAAAGATGCTCAAAACTTCTAAAATATGTTCAGAACTCTTAAAAGCAAGTAGTCGGGTCATGAGCATGCCTATATGTTGAGTGTGTACATGTATTAAATATATTTCTGTATGGATTTGTTTGCATTTTTTTGACCCTCGATATAGGGACACACATATAGAGGGAGGAAGAGCACCTACCAGATCTGTGATAACCCATGATGAATGCAAGGACTCAGCTGGGAAGGGATGGGGGAGGGATATCTGTGAGGATCACACTGCACGTCACACTGCACCTGCACTTCTCCTCCTCCTCCTCCTTCTCCTCCTATCACCCAGGTGTCAGCTACAGAGAGGAGAGATGAGGGAGGTGACATGGGAAGTCTGGGACAGGTGACAGCAGGAAGACTGGAAGCAGGGACTATGCTCAGAAGCTCTCCCTCCGGGGGTGAGCATGCAACCTGTGCATGGGAGACTGAGCCTGCGTGGGCTCTGGCATTTGGGAGATGGCTCCTGTTGGTTCAGCAGCTGTGGTTTACACCTTATGCCCAGAGATTTGTCTACAACACTGGAGAGAATATGTTTCAGAATCAGACCTGTTTAGGAAAGATCCAAAGCAGCTCTACACACAATAAAGATTTGCTGCAAAACCCACTATTTCCTTCATATGCTCCCACACATTCCCATGAGGTGCTCCCTACTGCCACCCACTCTGTCACACTGCAGTGGGACCTGTCACAACAGGCCTGTGAGCCACGGCACCATCAGCCACAGCGTGCACAGGGAGTGTTTATGGTTCCCACTTGCCTACCTAGCTGGATGTTTTGGGGTTGAATTTTTATTACATTTTCCTTTTGTCTTGAAGAGGTGTCATAAATACTTGCTAGTGAGTGCGTGGGTTTTAGTCCAAGGGGTTTTTAGCTTCACAAGCACTATTCTTTACTAAAACAAGGTCACTTCTAGATATATGATCAAGCATCCTTGCACATATGTGTCCACATGTGTTCCTGCACATACTGTAACAAATAATTCCCGAGAGGATAGCCCAAACTGGCTTGGTAGGAGTTTTGCTACTGTCCTCAGTATCAGATGTTTTAGCTGTGAGTGCAGTGCCCTGGTTTTGTCAGCAGCCAGGACACAGATTGAACATATTCTCAAAATACAGTCAGGGCAGTCCAACCCAACGTGTCCATGCTATTTGCACAGGTGAGAAAGCAGTGGGGAGGCAGTGGGGATAGACATGACTAGGGAGCAAGAACATTTTTATCTATTTGAGCTCTACTTTCAAAGTTTTTCATGAAAAAAGCACATGCAATGAAATACAGAAAATCCAATAGAACATCCAACTGGGCATTCAGATGAATTGTGTTGAATGGCTGATGGGTACATATTATGTTAACATGTAATTTGATTATTTGAAAGTCTTACAGACTTCCAGAGGTGATCTAGTCCAAGCTGCTGCTCAAAGCATCGAAATTAACTGAAAATCAGTATTAATCTGAAATGTCAACCAGACATACCAATGATATGAACATTTGTGGATCTATACTTACTGCAGACTTTTATATTTGGCCCAAGAATAGTCTTGTCTAGAGTTCAGAAATTACTCTTTGTAGGAAATATTTCTAACTTTTTTGTTTTCATTAACTAAGTGTGGATTACATGAGTAAGAGTTGGAGCCAGCTGGTCCCATGGGAGATGGTGACACCAGAGGGTGTCCTACCCACATGATTTGCCAGGGAACAAACCAGAACAGGACAGGGATGGCTCAGTCTGAGTTGCTTTGACTGGCTTTATTTTCAGTGGGGAAAGAGAGGCACATCCAAAGGGCAAATATGTCAAAAATGGGCACCTATGAGAGATGAGTTGTTTCTCTGCCCCTCTGGTGGCTGTAGAACCATTTAAATAACGAGTTCAGAGGTGGTACTATCCTTCACATGGCTAAAGTTCAGGCGATGAATCGTGCCCTACTGTGTTCAAACAAATGTTGAAGAAATGTGTGCTTTCTCAGTGCTGCTGGAGGGAGAATGAGATACTGAACTTTTGAGCAATTCTCCCAGAAATGTGCAAAGCTGCAAAAATTCAGAACCTATTTGGGAATCCTCAGCCATCAATAACACAGGCAATAGTGAAATAACAGCAGGACGTTTTACTTTTAAATGTTTCTCATAAAAATGAGGGGAGCAGATTGTTTATATTAACCTTTCTGGGAAATGCAATCAAATTGTCCTTGAAAAATGTTAAAGAAGAAAAACATAAGCGTGACTTTCAATAGCCCTTAACAATCTGTGAACCGGCCCATTGCTAACTGTCACACACAATGTACATTTTGTTTAGTGATTTCTGTTACACTGCCACTCTCTATGAAAATGCTTAAAAGAATAATTCAAGCTGCATGATCCCAGGTGCATAAACATGTGCTCCTCAAGCCAGCAGAGAAACTGCCGAGCCTAGCAGGATCGTCAGACCCACGGGTCAATTCAGGGACTAAGAAAATCATTTCCTATTTTCCTTTATGGATTTGGAGCGTGCTGGGATCAGCCAGTCTTGAAAAATAGAAAGAAGCTGTGTCTTGTACAGCAAAAACAGAACTGGGAAATGAAAGATGCCTCCAACCCTGGCCAATTCTGTCAAAGCAGGATGGGGAAAATGTGTGGTTCCTGCTGTCTGAGGCTCCCAGCGCCTGTTCCTCCTGCCCTGCCAGCTCTGCAGAGCCGTGCCCTGCCTTGCTGAGAGGGGCTGGAGGGGAAGCCTGGCCCTGCTCCAGCTGAGGTGGTTAATACCTCACACCAAGCTTCCTCAGCTGAGGTCCCCGTGCCCTTGGCTCCCTGCTCAGCATATTTTTCAGGCACTTGAATTGCTCTTCAGAGGCCTTCAAAGATGCCTACCTTTCCACTGACTAAGCAAATAGGCTTAAGTGGGATTTCAAGCCTTAGAGTACGGCTCTGTGCCTCCATGGGAACATGTGATTTTTCCACAGACTGAAGCCCTTTGCTGTGTGCTCTTTTTTCTAGTGGAACGACTTAGTGGCTAAAGAGGTCCCATTTCACCATTCATGTGAAGTCACAGACCAATTTGTGGCACCTAAAATAGCTCTAAATACAACTGTTAGTATTTGCCATGATGCGTGGTGTATGATCCCTACAATTCCCAATAATTTTCTCTTTCTTCCTCTTTTGCACATGGCTAAACTTCTTGCTCCCAGTCTGCCTGGCTGAAGCATGGCAGGCACTTGGAGTGGTCCCTTGGTGTGGGATGCAAGTGAATCAGTTGTAGTGCTATGACTCCAACAAGCTTGGGCAATCTTCAGGTTGTGCAACCCCTTGGCCAGCCTGTGAGGGAGGTGGGATCATTCCAAGTGACCTTTTTCCTGAATGAACAAACCCAAGCAACCCTATGGATGATGCTTGGGTTACCTATATTTTTACTCAGATAGAAGCACAAGGGTCCCAGTTTGTCTCCTGTAGCTGTCCCCTGGATTGTGAAAGCTGAGTAGAGACCATGATGAAAGAAACATGGTGTTACTGGTCTGCTATATAGTAAGGAAATGGGACAATTCTAAGTGCATGTGGTTTCAAATATATTCATACCACTTAACTGCTTCTTTGACTTGCCCAACAATGGGTTATCTCCAAGTGTTCAGGATGTATAATCCATCAGATGAGGTTCAGCTTGTTAAACCACTCCCTGCACAAGATTGCTGGAAAGTGGGAAGATTTCTGAAGAGGTCTCTGGTAGTTGCTGTCTGTTACTCAGAGGCTGTGATCATCACTGAGGAGACAAATGATGGCATGGATGTCCCACAGAAGTGTTGCCTCAGGATCAAGGAGTGTTTCTCCTCTGAATCTCTTTGTCTTCTGTTCTGTTTCCAGCTAGTTACACTTCCTTTCCTCATATCAGTCCCGCTTTGTTCTTTATTTGTTTTTGTTTGTTTGTAAACCAGTTGTTTACTTCCTACTGGACATAATGAAATCCCTTCTCAGTCTTGTTTTGAAGAGATACCACAGGCTGAGCTACACAAGCCTTTCACTGAAATATTGCTTTCATAATTTGTCTTTTAAGCTATTTGTCATTAATATTCCAGTATGGCAACATCCTTTCCCTAAATCCAGTTCTCAAGCAATATTCCACTAACAGTAAGTTAAGCTAAAGACGAGCATTTTTTATCATGTTTAAGGACTGAACACTTAAGTTCAGTACTTACCTCTTATTTCTGGCCTAAATCTTGCTCCTGTCTGCAACAGCATCACAGGAAGAACAAACATTGCTTTGTGAATGACAATCCTCTTTTCTTTTGCTGCTTGTCCTTCTTTTTTCCCTGAAAATATCTAGCATTTCTCCTTCTGTTCTTTGTGGAAAAGTAGCTATATTAGAAGTGCTGGTGGGCTTGTCCAAGGAGTCCTAATTCAGTATTTTGCAGAGATGTTAGCTAATTTTTTATGGTGTTAGATATTTTCAAAAGTTAAGAGTATATAAAGAGTCTTCTCTGTACCAATGGCAGATGACGATTTTATTTTTCCTTTTAGTACCCTGCAAAATGTGTTTTAAAAGGTAGAGAAAAAAGAGGAAAATTCAGCAGAAGATCATATGTTAATTGTTACATTGAATACAATAGCAAAGATGTTTCAGAGAAGAGAAAATAAAATGAAAAAAGGACACCCTATAAATGTTTTAATTTCAAAAATTGCACAATGGAAAGGTCTTCAGTTTTTCTTTGATCCTTAGAGTTGTTATCCTGCATCTCCTTGCAGTTCAGCACCTAACTCTGATTCAAATAGCACATAATCTCTTTGGAAGCCAGACATCCTCACAGGAGAAGGAAAGAAATGGTGTGTTTTTTAATGAAATCTTGCAATACCGAGCAGGTCATGGTACCAAAGGATTTCCTGTGTGTCATACATGATCTATTCCAAGTCAGACAAAATAGTTGCTTGCATGAATTAACAGGATGGTTTTGGTTTCCATAGTATCCATGCTTTTATGCTCTTCGTAGAATCAAACATTTCTTCTGTAGACTTATGTACTGAAGCATACTAGCAGGGGTGAAATGAAGCAAATTTGAAAAACTTGACCTAATAGAAAGCAGAAGAAGGAATGTTTATCTGTTGTTTCGATTGTCCTCATCTGCTTTACACTGGCAAAGCATTAACATTGAAAAGGCTTGAAAAGGCTGCTTGGAAAAGATTAAACATTTCCCCGTGGAAATATCTGACTGTTAAAGGAAACATCCAAACCTGGAAATTTATGGCTTGAATTCTCCTGTCTGGAAACACTCAGGGCTGTGATAGGTGAAGTGCAGGGTGGGTACAGCTGTACTATTCTTTAAGAATATGGTTCCCTGCTAGGCTGCATCTTCTATGGTGCAGTGGGGATGTTGAGGCAGATTATGGCATAAAATATTGATAGATAGATAGATAGATAGACAGACAGACAGACACAGCCAACATGCAATGAGCTCACCAAAGTACAAATGTTATGAGCAGGCACTTCATGACAGAAACACTTCTTTGTTTGCCTGTTGATCAACATCTGATTTATTTTTCTTTTTTCAGTTTTAGTCAATTAACTGGCAAAATCTGAAGAGAGTAAATCACTTCTGCAAAATATTTTTTTTACTTGTACATCACATTTTCCTTTGCAAATCTTCCAAAAATGTCATTTTTCAAGCATTTCTTTTCTTTGTATTCATGCATTTTTCTCCCTTCAGTGAAACAATACTGCTGGTGATCTGACTGGTTTATGTTGTGACAAAAACTGATAGCACCCATAAATTGTTTTGTTTGGTTCTTTGGGGTTTTTTCCCCCTCAAAACCTAATGTGTTCAGAGTTTCCAAAGAAAAGGAACAGTTTGGATCTGGGTTCCATTTGCTTCAACCTAGAAGCTTTGGATTTTAGTCCCCATCTTTAATAAGAAAAGAAATTAAATAAGGAGAAGCCATTTTTGCAAATTAATGCCTCCCTGACTGACATGGCTGCAGCTCAGCATTCACAGTCTCCTTTCAGCCCTGGAGTGCACCACAGATGCCCAAATAGCCAAAGAATCAGCAAAATGTTTTCTTAAAAGCAAAGAAAACACAGATGCTTGAGCATGAAGAAAACCATTCAATTTATCTTAGGAATAAAGAACTTTGTGACCCTGAAGGATATTGAGGATTTGTTTTAAATCCTTAACAACTTGTTCTGCATGATTTAACCGCAATGGAAGCTCTATTTTGTGCACACCCTATTACAGCTAGGCAAAGTGACCCTAACACTGTTAATATGCTTCAGCAATCATATTTTTCACAGTTTTACCACTGTTGACTACCTGTGAATTGAAGACTGTTGCCCTGACCCCTGGCAGCTCTCATACAGCTGTCACACAGTACAGTCACCTGCCCTGAGATACTTTTTGTGTGTGTCACTGAAACAAATGAGTGACAGGAGGTGCATTAGAGTAATATGAACTCCATCTCCAAAGGATAAGCAACAATATTCTTGACTTCCATGGTCAGTCCTTTACGATTTACAATGATTTGGAATTATCTCCTACCAGTATTCTCACTTTGGGGTTTCTGGCTGTGTTTTCAGAGGGGAAAAAAAAATCAGCAGAAAGGAAGCATTAGGTTTTTCTCTCACTCATTTAGGTCACAAAATGGAGCTTAGAGAGAAAAATCAGTAGCTTTCAAATGCTATTACCTTGCTAATGATAGCTCTCATCGCATGACAGTTCTCAAACTGATAAGACATTCCAAACATCCACAGAAAAGTCAAAGAGGTTTTTTAGTGCCCCAGCTCTGTTTCTGCAGCTTGCACATGTTTTCAAACATAATTTCATGCCTGCTTTCTGACAGCTCATTAAACAAAGGCCTCTTGGTACATATAGTGCCCATCTTCCTGCTGAGATTGTAACATATTTATGGTGTTTGCAGATTGCTGGCTGTTTGCTCTTCTACTCCACAGTGTCCTGCCTGCCAAACGCTTATCAGTATAGCGAAGGTGACAGCTTTCCCCATTTGTGTAGGTAGCACTGGTCTCGTGTTTGACCCTCAGAGGCAAGAAGCAATATGATTAGAAGGAGCTCCTGCAAGCAATAGATAAAAGCAATCACACAGGGAGAGAGACAGTGAGGAAGAGCTCAGGGGAGGAGGCTGATGTTGTGGAAGCTGATAGCTTGTATTCAGGGAAAGTGCTGGCAGTTAGTTAGTTAGACAGCTGGTAACATCCAGACCTTGTGGGATTTCAGCTTCAGACAAAGCAAACAAGGATTCAGGAGTGTTGAGAAGCTATCTGGAGCGGTGTACAAGGGCAATCAGAGCTACTCACTTCTAATTATCTGCCTCTTTCCTGCCATTAAACTATCATTATTATACATTCGAACCAATAAAGTTTAGTGAATTTTGCATCTTCTATTTTCTTTAAAAGCTGGTGCCAAATCCCTGCTTTTCTTCTGAACAGAACAGATGAAGACATCTTTAGCCAGCCGTTACCATTCATCCATCTGTCCTTGGAGCGTGGCGGGGCACTGGGAGCAGGTTTCTGCTTGTACCACCACCAGCAGCTGAAGTATCTGTTCCACTTCACCGGAGTAACAAAAGGGCTAATTGGCTTTTGTTTTTAAAATAATTCTATTTTCTTTTTATTTTTTTTTTACTTCTTGTCAAGCCTATCGCTTAGTCAGTATTAAAAGAGAACACAGTAACAGCTCTGTTCAGCTGCCAAAATACTAATCAACACCAAGAAGTTTTCGAGTAGCTGTCAGCTAGGATTATGATATTGATCCTAACTATGTGCATGTTACAGGAAAAGGAACATCTCTTTAACTAAAAGTCAGAGGGTGACAGGTAATGAAAGAAAAATATTTTACAGCTTGAAGGATGATTCTGTCCTCACATTAGGAGATCTGCTTAATTACAGCTGAGAGAAAAAGCACCATTGTGCATTTTTGTTGCTGTCTCACCTTATACTCTGAGCCCCTCATCTCTTAGAAATAAGCAGGTACTGAGAGAGTCCCAGCATGAACATAAGGGTTTGAGAAACATCCATGCCATGAGGGAGTAATATGTGTGATTTAATGGGTAGTTCTCCCTATCTGAGACAGTAGTGAATCAAAAATTTTAGGACTTTGTCAGGAGACTGACTTTGGGATCAGAGACAAACTCAAGGCTCTCTGAATTTCTGGTCATTAGTGATGATATGACACTATTTATAACACCACTGAAATTGAATTCTGGGTCTTACCCCCAGGTGGTGAGACAGGTAACAGTCTGGGCTTGAGTACAGATAAAATCAGATGGACTTGGATTCATCAGGATAAATGCAACCTACAGCAGACATTTGAAGTAGGACAGAAGAATCATGGACTACAGGTCTAAATGTTGTCTCAGTTCTCTCCAAGTCTAAAGTGGATAAGATGAATCTCACCTTCAAGGACTCTATATTCCAACACAGGAAAGAAAGGAAGAGCCCTTACTTCTGAGGCAATACAGGCCAAAGATGAGCCCACAGATGTACTAGGAAACTCACAATTAATCAAATTCCATGTTTGTTTATTTACTTGTCACCCATCATGGTTGAAAAAGAGTAATATCAGTAGTCCAACAAGAGGTGCATTTGAGAGATACAACATGAATTCTGAGGGGTAAATCCAAAATAAGCTAATATAGATTTAGCTTTAGTTGCTTTCAAATTTAGTTTTAATTTCTTGGGGCCTTTTTTAATGCAATATAATTACCATTTCATGTGCAGTGCAAAGAGCCAAAGAATGGAGCTTTGTGCAGTACTGCCACAGGGACTGTGAGTAACTGCAGTCCTCTGAACATCCCCCACACACCCCACCTGTCTTGCCTCCCTACCTACATGCATACCCTTGCCTGCTTGGGCTCCAACTCCTGCCACAGAGTGGTAGCCTTTTTTGCCCAGAAACTACCATGAGTGATAAGAAATACCGATAACAAATAAATTATGCCCTAAATTACAACCCCCCTCCAGCCAGAGTGTAACTCAGGTCAGAATCTGCATTCAATCTTTTAGTCCTGGCTTTTCCAGATACTGCTTTTGGTCTCATGGGTCC
Organism: Pycnonotus jocosus; assembly: GCA_013400435.1. Classification (NCBI taxonomy): domain Eukaryota; kingdom Metazoa; phylum Chordata; class Aves; order Passeriformes; family Pycnonotidae; genus Pycnonotus; species Pycnonotus jocosus. Next base: position 443,363 of record VWYP01016629.1, on the reverse strand, counting down.
CCAGGAAAGTCAGTTAGCCTCTCAGTGACTCATGTTCCCCATCTCTGGTGAAGCAATTATGGTTTCCACCTACTGTGCAAGAGATGGGAAGGATTTGTTTCTCAAGTATCACAGAGAGCCAGAAAAAAATGTCCTGGAGAAGTGCTGTGATAGCAGTACTGCACAGCGCCGTGCAAAAATCAGTGAAATGCTTTGGCTTGCAAGGAGTGTTAAAATTATATACTTGTTATTTAAGACACACTATCTTACAGAATTTTCTTCACCTAAAGTCTGGGTCACATCACAAAACCCCCCCCCCTTTTTTTTTTTTTCAGGAGCAAGATGTACTTCAAGTAACTGTCCCTGGATTCTTTGTAGACACCGTTCATTGTCACAGAACTGTGGCAAAGAAAATATGTTATTTTAGTGTGTGTTTTTCCCTGTGTAATGAGCTACCACATCGGTCAATTTCATTCTCTGTAATACATCAAAGCAATGGGAGTACATTAAGAACCAAATGAGGGTCTTGGCCTCTCATCTTAGTTTTATCTCCCCCAATAATAATGAAGCTGGGTAACTTCCTAGAAAATAACAAATTGATATAAGCAGCACTGGTTTGCCAGCTACTGTCATTGCTGATGGATAATCCTACAGCCTGAATGGGTTGTCCACACAGCTATTTGTCAGCACTGTCTGTGAGGAGCTCTGTGATAACATACTGTGCTAAATTCACTCTCGTGTCTACAAAGGAATAAAAAATGGCTCATTTGAGTCAATAGATGTCACACAGAGTAAACAACAACAAAACCAGGACGTGGTTATATTGCAACCTCGCCAAAAAGATACCCCCAATGCTGGATGGACTGGTTTAGGCACCTGGAACCTGGGCATGTGCTAGTAAGTTTAGTTCACAGTTCACTGTTGTGTTTCCCTCATAAGAGTTAAATATGTTTACTGCTTGCATTAAATGCCTACATTTCTATTATTGCTGGGAAAACTGACAATGAACATTCAACTCCTTGTAATCTTATTTATATCAAAGGGTAGATTTGCTGAGGTGCACACTTCTCTTAAAAAATAAAGTGTTGAATTATGCTTAATATCTGTGCTTTGCAGCTGATAACTGGGGCCTGTTTGGTGCATGACTGATGAAATTGGACCACCTGCAACACTGGAGCTGGGCAAAAAACCCAGACAGCTCTGCTTGCACATAGTTGGGCACTCTTGATGCCACATCTCTTGGTATACATTGTGCTGCCTTAAAAAAAATTCACTTTGTGCTATAAAATCTGTGCATTGAAACACTGAATTGTGCAATGTTGGAAGAAGGACAGTAGTGACTTCGATGCACCATTGGTACTGTGGACATGTAAAGAGCTGTAAACCTCTTGAAGCACAGGGACATGTTGCTGTTTCTAATGAGAAACAGACACCCCCAGCAGCAGCAGGGGAGGACACCCATTCCCTCTACACGTCACTCTTTCCTCTCAGTCAGCTGGTGAGTCTCTCTTCAGAAAAACAAGGAGTGGTTGTTTCAGCTGATGATGAAACATCTGGAAGGCTCTCTTAGAAATATTTTCAGGATAAACCTTCCTCATGTTTTCACCAACACACGGGCATTGCAGAAACCTCATTGTGGAGAGAAGGGTCAAACAGTATGCTCTGTGCATATCCAGAAAGGAAAGTGTGTCCTGCTTGTTCTGCAGGATGGTTCATTACATGAGATTTCCAATGCAGGATGAAAAGCACTCCTCCAAGAGCCTGGTCATGGCATAATATTACCTAAGTCTCTAGGTTGTTGATGTTCAGTGCCCAGTTTTTAGTGCTAATATCTTAGTATTTCCTTTTCTCTGACCATCTAGGATAGGTTGTCTTCTGAGGAAGATAAAAGAGGTTTTTTAGGAGATCCTCAATGCATGTTTAGTGGCCAAAGACTGATAGTTTTCACCCAGGTTAAGGGAGTGAGCACACTCATACAAAACTCCCTAATTTACCGAGCCCATGGATTGTCTCAGCTGCTCAGAAAAACAAGTGACCCAGGACCAAGAATAAAGAAGTGAATGATGAGGCCAGGACTGAGATAGTATCTACATTTCCCCCTAACTATTTCTACTTAGAAGTTCAAGTGTCACTAACCCTATGTTCTGAAGCAGTTGTCATGTTGATTTTAATGCAGAATAGATGACCCAGACTTTTAGGTTGGTTTTTTGTTTTTTTGTTGTTTTTTTTTTTTAATGGAGGCTGGAATAACAGTAAATTGCTGCTTTAATAGCAAATTGCTCCGCAGTGCCTGAATAGTGTATTTGCTCCCAGAATTAGTCTGATTCAGTTGTCAAGTATAAGGCACACCACACATGGTTCATAAAGCCCAAAAAGGCTGTCACATTGTGTATCACGCTATCTTAATTGGAGTAGTTGGAGTGAAAGGCTGAAACTTGATCAGTTGTTGGATTAGGAGACTATATAAGGAGAAACAAAGAAATGACCCGGAGTAAAATGGATACCTCAGTACTAGAAATGTTATAGCTTGACCACACACATTCTTTAATAATGCATTTCCAACATAAACAGAGCCACAGGCACTTGGCATATAAGACAGCTTCACTTTTTTGCAGGTCATCAATATACCATGTTTACATTGTCAGGATGGTCTCAACAGTGTTAAATTATAAATCAGACTCAGTGCAAGTAGAGATGTAAACACTGATCTGTATACTTTAGCAGCCAGAACATGGGCTAAGGAATTCATCCCTTTCAGGTAAAGATTTTAATAGGAAGCTTGGGAAAACCTAGACTCTGAAAAACTTTGGAAGCAAGTGTTTAGAGTGTTTTGTTCTAGATGGAGCATCACTTGGGAACAATTTCAGTTAAGCGCCCTTTCGTAAAGATGTCCTTGGAGCAGCTTGCATCCAGCATAGAGTAAAACTGAAACTTTCTCTTAAGGACAATCATCTGCAGCACACAATATTGACACATCAAAATGCCAGTGACAGTGGTGGTGACAAGGGCAGGTTATTCCAGCATTTTAGATTAACGTACGATGACAGTCTTCAAAATACCCAGGTGGAAAACAAAGCAATTACTTTGGGAATGCAAAGGTACCAAAAACATCTGGAGAAAAGACAAATATTTTCTATTTGTGTTGTGACCTGTAGATGACAGCAGAAATCCCTTGGTCTCCCTCTCCAGAAAGATGATGCAAAATTAAGTAACAGTATTTCCTGAAAACTTACTATAATGCTGATATTTTTTGCTACTTTAGGAAAAAACCCAATAAATATTATGTTCATTGACTGACAATAATATGATTATATATTACATTATTTTTCTAGCAGTAAAAATTTCCAGGTGCCCACTGACCACCTAGTGACAGAACTGGCCTGAAGCAGTGGTGTGCAGGTGGGGTGGCAAACTCTGCACCGCTGACCTTCTGCCATCCCTTTGCTTTTTGATGATCTGATCCTATGAAACACCAAGAAATCTGCTCATCTCTGCTTCTTCAGTTCCTTGAGAAAATAATTTTGTTTTACTTATTCCATATGAAGGCAAGAGCTGTCTCACACCAAAGCCAAGAACAGTGTAAGCCCCAGGGCAGAGGCAATAGATGTGAACAAGTCTTGCATGTGCGCCAGGATTGCCCAACAGATCACTTGCTCAGTCATACGCTTTCTGGAGGTTGGGCCATCAGTGTTTGAAGAGCAAGACAGATTTTCTTTTTAAGACTGTGACTCTGCATACCTATACCTTGCATCTGCCAAGATGGGAAAATCAAATCCTAAATTTACAAGAGTTCTCTTAGGAGAACTTTGTGGGTCTGATATTTTTGAGTCTGACAATTGCTAGTTCTTCCCAAGGGAAACTTTTCAACAGTTTTCCCTTTCCCAAACAACTTTATGTAAAAAACTATTTTTTTCCCATAACATTTCTAAATAAACAATATTTCTTTTCCATAACAATCTCCCAGGTGTTGTTTGCTATTTCTGTTACTTAACCAATGGAGAGAGGTGTCAATCCTATGGACCAATAATGTGCCTCTTTTAGTGCAGCATGTTATAAAAAGACTGAATGAACTGTAAATAAATCCTTCTGATTCTCTTCTGCCTGCTGACTGAAGTCAAGCATCTTTATTTTGTGTCCTCTTGCGACAGAACTTCTCTATGGAAGTTTAGGAAACATAGAGCCATAGAGCTTCAAAGTCAGAATAAAAGCTAGGAGAATCTACTACAAGCCCAGAGATGTGACTTGGAGATATCTTCTGAGGGAAGGCCCTGGCAGAATGATGTTGAAATGATCATGGATTATTAAATCTTATTTTCATCCTAATAGGACAGGGGGTCCAGTCAGAATTGTGCTCCACTCTGTTCTCTGATAGACACTCGTGTTAAAGCACACCTCTTGTGCCAAGCTGACTACAGATATTTAATGGGACTTTTCAACTCATTTATGCATTTTGTATCAAGGTCAAATCAAAGGAGTCATAGACTGATACAGGTGAGGAGTAGTGCACATCTGACCAGTACCTTGAATTCCTGGGCTTTTCTTAATCTATTTCACTTGGTGAATCACAAAATGTGAAGTCCCTGAAAGAACTTATCTGGAATTCTGGTTTGGGGAATCTATTGATCTATTTCAAATTTCAGCTTGCTTTGTATATTTTCATAATATTCTAAATCTTTTTTTCAGCAAAACCAATGATAATGCAATTATAATGTTTTTTATGATACTTGAGATACAGCCCCTCTTTATCTCTTCCCCTCATCCAAACCAATAAACCAGCCAGGGAAATCTAATGAATCTAGAGAAAGAAACCAACCTCCCTATTCTTCTTGTGATCACTATCATCTGTTTGACAGGGGCTTGGATCAGTTTTGTTTGCTTCTCCTTTATTTATTTTACCCACAGCTGACACTAAAGCTGATTGGAAGGGTATCTGGTGTGCACAGGAGACCAGGCACACAGAGCTGGTGGTGAGCATAATTTTGGACCCTGAGTTCACATGGACATTTTGGGGGTGGGGAAGCTGTGCTCAAATTTGCAGTTGGGGCAGTTGTAGTCCTTCTGCCTGTAAAGACAGAGCTCAAAGGTGAAACCGTTTTCCACTATGACGGTCTTTGCCAGCCTGGGAAGCCAATTTATCCACCTGTGGCTAAAGCAAGGGTAAGTGCCAGCCCACAGGCAGTGTGGATAACCTAGGAGTTGGGCCTCACCTCAATTTGCGTGCCAAACTAACATACTGGTACAGATATAGCCTTTGTCATAGATTAGTAGAAATTTCACTTTAACTGTCTCTAATGGTTACAACAATATGGCTTTGCAGGGAATTGTATCTCCTTAGTCCTTATGAAAATCTGATTTAAACAATCCAAATAATGTTTTAGAGATTAATTTTCAAGCATGCGATTTTACCACCCAAACACAAAAAACCCAGATTTTTGGGTGCACAATGCTTGAGGGATGCCAGACTACAATCCCTATGGAAATTGGGCTCACAGTAACAAGGTGGGTGAGATCTCCCAGCTACTCAAATTGCTATTGATCCAGCTGGGAATCTGATCAAATGTGTTTGTCTTTATTACTGACATAGTGAGTGGGTTGGATGGGGAGCTGATTTCATTTGCTGCCAGTCACACTGGGGCACATCTTGGAGCCACTGAAATGCAAGTGAATTATACTTGTTTAAGACCTGTGGCCCTTCTGGAAGGTATCCTACTGAAAATTTCTTGTGATACTTTGTGAGAGTCTAAATGAACATCCAATGAATATAAGGACTACTTTTTGCCCCCAGCTCAGTAACATCATGCTACACTGAACAGCAGCAAAATTTTTATCCTGCTGTGAGAAGTATTCAACTTCTTCCATGCAGAAAAATTCCAATACAATAACAGACTAATCCTGTGTTGTTGTTTTCTTAACATAACTTTACAGACATTACAGTAAGATCAAAATTAGGAAACAAACTACAGCTTTGAAGAAACCTGAAGAAGGAAATGTATTCCAACAAGAAAAAAAGAAACTACCAAATTTATAAGCCTGGAAAGAACTTACTAAAAGGCAACAGGCAGCACTGACTGGGGTCTAGAGGTCAGAGGCACTTGCCTTTATTATGGGTATTCAGTGATGTCCATGAAGGGAGATGGTTGCATGGGGCCAGCATCCCAGAGGGCAAGAGCAGTCACAGTGTTGGAGCTCTATTATGGGACAATGGACCAGCAAAATTTCTTTTCTACTATGCAAAGGGGTCACTTGTAGGATTTACACAAATACCAGCATAGGACGGGTATTCCTGTTCTATGTATATTCCTGTCCTATCCACTCTGGATATCACAGAATCACAGAGCCAATAAGGTTGGAAAAGACCTCTGTGATCATCGAGTCCAATCTAAATAGTTTGAACTCAGGAATTAGTGAACATCAGGCTCAGGGACTGTGTTAGTTCAGTAGACCGATGCACTTTTAAGAAGCTAAGCCCTGGAATCCTGTCATCAGCTTGGCTGTTCTGTACTGACCAAGCCTGCTGCTGGTCTCACCTCCAGTTCTTGTAACCTTTGCAAGTAGGGCCTTGACTTTCAGCCTGGTGGTGACTTTCACTTTTTTGCATCCCTTGAGCTATCTTTCAGGTAAGTCCATATGATCCAAATATTTCTTTACCTTCAATTTCTTTTTTCAGGTTCCTGCCAATGGCTGTATAATGGAGAGAGAGCTTTGATATTCTTTTGTCTAGATCCACCTAAGTTTCACCCTCCTTGAAGTTCTGACTTCCAGGGGCTTCCCAGAGAGGTCGTTATCCCTGTCCCCTTTGCAGCTGGGGTGGTCTCTGTGCACTCTCCCACCCAGCTGAGTGAGCTCCTCTCCAAATCCCTCCTGCCACCAACTCAAGGGACCAGAGCGTCTCCAGCTTCTTTAACTACATATTAGTTATAGCCTCCACTGTAGAAATACAATGAGTTTGGCATGAAATGACAAAATAGAGCTGTTTATCACTCTATAAACCCTGGAGGGCCGAATGGTTTTGACACTCAGGCAGCAGAGCGATTACAAATCAAGGCTTTGAGCTGCAGCACTCCCAGGGCTGCTGCTCTCAGCAATACATCCTCTGCTGGCTCCCTGCTTGCCAGCTCATTGCAAGGCTCTGTCTACTGCCTCTGTTAGTGCAGTGCATGGGCTTCAGCTCTGTGCTTGGCCTCTCCCCTGTGTCCCTCCATAAACCCTAGAAACAAGAGAAGAAAACAGCAGCAGGCAGTCGTACATCTGGCTGTCAGAGCCCATCATGAGAGGGCTGTTGTGCCATGGAGAGGGGTCTTGGGCACGCACTCTTTTAAAATGTGGCTTAGCACTTGAAATCCAAACATTTTTTTCCTTAATATGACTTTTGTTTGTAAGTCCAGCACAGAAATCTTTGATTCCATCTGTGAAGCTGAGCTCTGGCTTTCTGACAAAAAAACCGTGGTCACAGGGTAAGGTTGGTCTTTTGACTTTTATGGCCAAAATTAACTAATTCTGCCCTTGAAATACAATATGCACAACAAATAATTTAGCTGCAATTACATTTTTTTTCCTGAGTGCAAAACCAGTGTCTAATTTTCCCAAATCATGTTTTATATTAAAGCAAAGAAGTCAAATATCTGCTCTTTATCACGAGAAGGAGAAGAAAACCTTTCTCATAAAGTTCTGCATAGTCATTAAAATCAGGAAAACAGTTCCTCTAGTAAATCTCCTTGTTCCTTCAGTTGTATTTCCTGTCACACTTATGCTATTTGTTTATGCAGTAGGATTTCCTGTTAAGCAAATGGCAAGTGGGTTAATGGAGAATTCTCAAATACTTCTTTTGTGTGGCTGAGGTCCCCCTGGGATCGATTTAATTGTTCCTACAATGAAAGCGGTACCGTCTTAAGGTTCTTTAGCTCAGATAAACATCTTTAATCACTTTCATGTTGAAATAAAAGGAGCTTGGGAATGTGAAACATTAGTACACTTTGGTTCCTGAAAAGAGAACTTGGGGACACATTGCAGATACATATATAAATCATCTTGCTAACATTAGAGGAAGGGTTTGCTATAAGGCTTTCAGGATGCTTTAATGTAAGTAGCTCCTATTATTGCAGCTGAAATATTTTGCACATGTGAGCTGCTCTTTGGATGCTGGGAATGCAGCTGTACAACTTCAGTTTCACTCTGAAGCTGAAACTGGTCATTATCAAATGTGTTGTCGCATATCAGTCTGAAGACAAATTCTGAAGTTTAACTTCACTGGAGGCTTGCCAAGTTGTAGAGTTAAGCCAGGGTCTGTTCTCCTTTCCATGTGCTGATGGGACTCCCACTGACATTAATGTAGAAAGTAATAAATACCATAACAAACTCATAACAAGGTAGTCTGGTATCAAGCTTAATTTTTCTCATTTATGCCAAAGAATGCCCCTGCCAGCAGGTGCTCCTGGCAATAAGTTACCTGGAATGCACTGTCCAAAAAGCAGCAAGGTCTTTTTTTTATTATTATTGATAAGCATTTAATCCATCACTGGAGCTAATTAGTAGGCATGGCAAAAGAGACTTGTACTGCTCCATGCCTTGTTTCTTCTACTTGCACACAAATGATGCTATTAATACTGGAAACCAGCATCCCAGTTTGCCCAGGGGCTCTTCAGCACAGCTGGAAGAAGCTCTGCTCTGTGTACCTGCCTTCCCCGCAGCTGAGCAGTGAACCCTGGAACATGGCAGCTCCTCCCTGCTCAGACATAAAGGGAAGCTTGTCCAAAACACTTCTCAGTGTGTAACTTTGTGTAAAAGCAATAAAAGAGCACATTTAATTGTGGATCCTTGCAGGAGGAGGTGTGAGGTCTGCAGGATTGTGCCCAGGACCTGTGATGGCACAGTAGCATTTCCAAAGTGCGCTGAACGTGGAGAATAGGATCCTGATCCTTTGCTATAGATTATTCCAATGCTAATTTACCTACTTCAACAAGGGACAAGGTGAAAATATCTTCGTTACCATTCACTGAAACCAAACCCGACTCTTCAGCACAAGAACAGTGTACATAGGTAGAATCGGGTCCTGCCCCCTATTGTTTCAGTACCTTATAATTTTCTTTAAGCTCAAGAGCAGCATTAATCTGTTTTAGGTGTTATTCTGATTCTGCAATAAAATAGGGCTGGTTAATTTCAACATACTGGAGAAAACTCACGGCCCTTCTCACAACTTCAGAAGGTTTTGTGGTTTTGTCATATTTAATTATTGCTACACATTCAGCAGTCTAAGGAATTTTATTTTCCCTTTTCATTAAACTTATTTTTACTACATTCTTTATGTAATGTTAGTGTCTGCAGGCAAATAAACACAAAGGCAGCACATAGCAGTAAGTAGGGCTTATGAAGTTCACACTCAAGGAGTTTAGTTCCAACACTTCTTCCATACTTTTTTAATACTTGCTATATTTTCAACCCACAAAAGAGAAATGTTGTAAGAAACTTATCATGCAGATCATAACCACTTGCTACCTCAAACTCATTTTTAAGGTTTCCCCTTCCTTGGGAATTTCTGTTGAAATCATTTCAGTGATTGAATCCTGCTTGTTTCAGGACATGGGGGAAAGTGTTACCCGGAGGGGAAAAAAACCAACTGTGTGATGTCTACAGCATGACAAAAGAAAATTAGTCACATAGGTATCATTACTTGTTTCTCTTATGGCCTCTAATTCTCTATTTACATGGAGTATATCCATCAAACACCCCCACTCCCCATTATCTTCGGCAGGCTAAAACAATCTTGGGGCTTTATAACAGACCCAAGTAAATCAGCTCTCTGGCGTGTCTTCTTGCCTACTAGGTATTTACAAATTTAATGTTCTTTCAGCTTTGAGTCAAAAAACAGAAACCTGCCCTTCTGGCTGCTGTAACAATTATAGCTAGTTTTCCTATGGCTGCCCCTGCTAATTTATGTAAAATTTTAGATTTATATATACATATATATATATATATTTTACTTATTACGGTCAGCTGATAACGTTACTGATTTTTTTGTTTTAGTGAGCAATATTCCATGTCTCTCATTGAGATAAACTGCCCAGGTTTTGACCTCATAGTTTATCCACTTCAGTACCAGATTATTGTCTCGTAAAACTGTTGAGATGGTGCAGTTAATACTTGCTATTATTTTAGAGGCCAGAACCATAATCTTCATCATAAAGATTGAAGTCCTTTGTACATGCTTAAAGTTTTCAAACTATGGGTCATATCCTGCCATTGATTTTTACGCAAAAGTTCCAGTGTTTTTTGCAGTAATTGGTTTTTTTCCTCTTGTGATTTCACACCACAGGATTGGAATGATGCAATCACATTCCTAATACAAATTTATGAACTTTGTAACATCGAATTGGTGCTATAAAACAAAATCATTTTCAGTCTAAAGGGCATGTATGTGTATATTTGACAGACCTGTGCATCATTCCACAAGCAACCATTTTTCTTAATATCAGCCAGCGAAACAAAGTTATATGTGAGTGATGTTGCTATTACAGAACTGATGGTAAACCCTAGCACTGTGCTGTTCCCTCCCTGAAATTATTTGATACAACAGTGGCGTTCTTTTTCAAACGCTAAAAATCAAAAGACACAGACTCAACTTCAAAGGGAAATTGAAATGTCCAGATGAAAGGCGAGATGAAAGTCCAGATGGAAAGACAAGTGTGCCTTGCTGTGGCTCATCAGATAAGTAGGGAACCAGGTGCATGTTTGAATTTTCCCCTGTCACAAAAATAAATTTTCTTCACTTTTTGGGAGGCGAGTTGAGGATCTGCGGATGTGCAGATCCATCGCCCCATCTATAAAAGGTTATTTCAGTGCTCATAACAAACAAAAGTTTATAAGAACTAAATCTCTTTTTTCCCCCTCGTTTTATAACAACTGTGTGTGCACTTTCATGTTTGTTTTCTGTTTCTCTTAAAGCAAGCAAAAACAAAGCAGATTTGTGGAAAGAGGTTTGAGACTTTGTAAAAAGTAAGAAAAAACAAAAAAGTCTATATTGGTAAGAATGGCCCCCAACATGTTTCCAGAGGGCTACAAGAAATCTGTTATTGTTGTGTTCTTAACACAAAAATATAGTTAGAAAATGAGTAGTGTGATTCTACACATCATTTGAGCTGTTGGCAATGCTGTTTATACTTTAGCTACTAGAACACCATCTGTCACTCATTTATATGAAGGGGACCAAAGTCTCCTGCCAGCCAAAAGAAAGAGACAAAATGGTCACTAAAGATAGTCTTTTTTTTTCTCTTAGCATGGTATAAACCAAATCCTGACAAAGTCCCCCTAGCTATAGGCACACCCAGGCACTGGAGTCTGTTTGGATAGGATTTTCCTCCTTCAGATTTTGCCTTCTGAAAACTGACAAAATTCCTAACAGGTTAGACAGCCTTGTCATTGGTCTCAAAGTTAGTCTAAAGGAACTGATCATTCCCCAGCGAATTTATCCGTTGTGGCTTCCATACCACTTTTAGGATGGGATAAATTATTTCCAGGAGATACCTGGCTTCACCCATTGACTGTAAAAGGAGTTAAGGTTCAGTTTAGATAAAACTCAGGTAGGTTAGATGCTGTTTTAAAAATAAAGTCAAGTAAGATGAATTCCGTACCAGTTCTGTGATCAATACCTCTTCTTCTTCTTCCCATATTTTGTCTAAAATAGAATTATCTCATGCTAAAGCAAAGACTTATTGACTTGACAGATTTTTATAAGTTCTAAGACTGTTACAGTGTTTACAGCAAGAAACTTCCAGTCTGTGTCTCTCAGAGCGATTTCTTCTGTGCTGATACTGTTTTTCTCAGTGCAGGTTATCAATAAAAGAGCTAGCCTCCCTTTTTTTCCTAGTGTTATTTCATGGCCAGTAATAGATTGCAATTTATACTTCATCTCTCATTTTGTGTCTCAAGTCACTGATCCTCAGACATTGACAAACCTTTGCTGCTGAGTTGTCAGTGATTCAGAATATGTAACGCCACATTTCACAACCGGACGCTTTCTAAACAGATTGGAACCAATGGTTAACATCCTGATCAAGGAAAATTTCCCTCCATGTTTCACTACGGCTATCTTGAAGTTGGATGCATGCTCATAAAAGATCATTTCTAGTTCCTTCTGGTATTGCCTAACCCCTGACTGTAGTGTACAAGCAATTAAAGAATTTATTCTCTTAATGGCCCTGGGTGTCTTGATTAACTTTGTTCTTGACATACTTATTTTTATGCTAAATGAATGTTTATTTTTCCCTTCTTTTCTTCTCCTCTTTTGTTCTTAATTTAGTGCTTGCCTGCCCAGAATAAGGAGACAACACCTGGGACAGACTTTTTCTACTGCTGAGGGGGAAACCATCCAAATCACACTTGTCTTTTCCTACAGAACTGGGGCCCCAAAACCAAACACTCTGCCTATGCCCCCTCTGTGTATGTAGTGGTTCACTTTAAGGTCTTTAATTGGTGACTTTTTTTGCTCAAAGACTACAAAGGATCTCCAATAAAATAACCTGGGTATTTGACTCCTGAGGACTGTCCCAGGCTGGCACTAAGCTCCTGGTTTTTACTGTACAGCAGCTATCCCCATACATCAGATTGAGGGTGGCAATCCAGAGCCATTTTCAAGAAAGGTGACATGGCTGTTCAAAGTGAATCACAGAATTATTTAGGTTGGAAAAAATCAGTAAGATCATTGAGTTCTACTGCTAACCCTGCACTGCCAAGCCCACCAGTGCCTAAGTGCCTCATCTAAGTGTCTTTTAAATACCTCCACGGATGGTGACTCCCCCACTTCCCTGGGAAGCCTGTTCCAAGGCTTGACACATTGTGAGCTCACCACACACTTGGAGCAGACTGATTTAAACCAAGCTGTTTCTGTAACTACCAGCTGATGGGCTGGCCCTTTTCTTTTGCTTCTGCTTTAGTTTTGAGTGGTGTAAATCAAGAGTCCTTCAGATGAAATCTATTACAGCTACTCAAGTGCACAATGGCATGAGGAAAAGCAAGCCCTTGCTCCCAAAAATGATTTTGCCTCAATGTGTTGCTGCAGGACAGTTGGATGGCGTAGCTTCTTTTGAGTCCACAAAACAGCTTATCCCAGCTGAGGATGCTGTGTCTTATCCCAGAGAGGTTGTCTGTGACTCTGTGTTTTACTTGGAGTGCTCCTCCTCTTCCTGCAGGAATGGACCCATCTGGAACACATAGGATACAGGCCAGATTTTAGCCCCATTCACTGAAAAGCAGGTTCAAGAATTTTTATCTGTTGCAAGTGTGAACGCAGGCCACCTCCACCAAAAGGGAATGAAAGGGAAAAGTACAAGCATACCTGGGCTGGATGAACCCTCAGAGTGAGCTATGAGGATGGAGGCTTCCTGCTGCATCTACCTCCATCTGGATGGGACAGACAGGCATGGGGGACATTAGCTGGGTACCAGGAGGTGCTCGGTCTCCCTCTTCACTCCTCTACATGAGCAGCTGCTCCCTCACACATCCCAAATGCTCTTTTGGTGATGGCAGTGACAGCAGAGCTGCCAGCCCAATTCTCCAGCCCTCTGGCAGAGGTGCAGGAGGCAGCAGGATGTGGGCTCATTTCCTCACACAGATGAGCCATTGCTTACTCTGGCTCTGTCTACACCTGGCCTTGGTCTTGCAACTGTAAATATAGCTTTCTAAAGAGTGTTGGCCAAAGCTCTTCATTTTAAAATCTCTTTTACTGCCTTGTGGTTATTTCACAGGCCATACATCCCTCTGCGGTCCTTTTGGTGCACAACAGCAAGCTGGGATTCGAATTTCAAGAGATCCTTCCTTCAAATAAGTGTACATCAACAACCCTGTCTCAGGCCCCTGCACAGCACTCTTGGAGGCAGGATTTGGTCCTCTGGTCCCAAGCAATAAGTTAAGCAAGTAGGTTTAATGGTCAGATCTTTTTGGGAGGGTGTGGAATGGCAGGGTCAATGACATTGGTTTGTGAAGCCTGAACACACCAGGGTGAGTAGACCTTGGAGAGCCTTGGCCAGGGTGAGAGGTTTCTCTGCTCTGGGAGGCTTGTGGAGAAAACCAGTCCTCAACCTCTTTCCACACCACTTGCTGCCACAGATCATTCCCACCAGTGGGAAGGATGCTCTGCTCTGCAGACAAGCATGTCTGGGACTCTCCAAAACAGAGGCAGGTGATGTTCTGCTGCTGGAAAGAGAAGTTCCAGCCTCTGCTTCTGCTAAGTGCACTGGTCCATCACAAGTAGAGTTTTTCCCTCTTACTGAAGTTGCTGATGGCTTCTGTCCCACTCTGCCTGTTGAGAGTCTCCCTCTCTCTGCATTTGCCATTAACCTTTCCCCTTGGCCATGGCCCCACAGCATGCTGTAGCTACCTGTGTCTGCTCCTGTTTTAACAGGCAGTTTATTGGTTACTGCATATCTTAGCCTCTGACTTTGTTTTCATCTTCTGAGTCTTCCAGCAAGCCCTGTGGCATTTGATTAATTTTAGAAGTGCTGACGTGCTAAATCCAAAGAGAGCTTTCCCTGCCTTGAAGAAAAGAAAGCAAATCTTATCCCTCCAAGGCCCCTCTCTGCCAAACATATCTTCTGCTGGTGCCATTGGCTTTGGATGATCCTTCACGTTGGGGTAACACTAAGGTGAATCTTCAGGGAAACTACGTATTCAGGGGAACCTTTAGCTGCTCTGGACTGGCAGGACTCAGGCTGGCTCAGCTGAGGATTTTTCCCACCAATTATCTTGAGTATGAAAAATACATTCAATTAAATTGAGAGGAGCTTACCAGCAAGGTGATATCTTAGTTAAAAATTGGGGTGAGGAACAGTTTGCTCTTTGAAAAACATTTTTCATATAGTTGGGCCTCCTAAAAATCTAGAATGAAATAAAAAAACTCAAGGTCAGAAATTAAAATACTATGTCATTCCTTTATAATCAGAAAAGATATTTATAAATAAGAACACTTTCTTAATCATGGCTTCAGCTGATGCAAAAAAAAATTCCAACCAAGAAATTTATTAGGAAGTTAATGCTAGAAAAAAAATGACTTCCAAGAATACATATATGTAAAAATATAATTCAGCCTGCTGTCATTTAAATTTCATTTTATTTCAGGCATGGATAAACAAGGTCATCACCCTAAGCTCTGATTCTGGTTTTTTGGTCTCCAACAATCTTCAAAATAATTCCCCTCATTTTGGACTTACGAAACATTTCTTTTAGTAATCGGAGACAATAGACAGCTCAGAGGTGAAGTGATATGAATTTTTTGAGTTATATAGGAAAATAGAGCAGTGATTATAAGAATGAAGTTTGAACACCTAAACTGTTATTTTATCTCTTTTACTAAAGAAAACTTTAAGGTCCATTTCAGCCTTCAGGCTAAAAAATCAAAGCATTTTCTTCAACCCTATCCAGCAGTCCGGGCAAACACATGGTCCTAAAGTTTATTTGGCTTGTTTTTGATCAAAGATGGGACCATCTTTATTTCTGTTGTGGTCCCGCAGCACTAACATCATTAGGGAAGACAAAGGAAGGAGAGGTTTCTGTCTTCCCTAATGATGTCAGTGCTACGGGACCACAACAGAAATAAAGATGGTCCCTACTGAAAGGCAACATATTTTTATCACCACTTGCATTTTTTTAAACTTCATTCTTTGTATTTCCAAATTATTCAGAACAGCTGAAGCTATGCTACACTTGGGATTTAAGGGTAAAGGAAGCAATAAAAATCAAACATGATGCTTCCAAATCCTAAAAGCTAAAAGAAGCTAAAAGATGAGTAGTGTGGGAGCAGGGGATTTGCACTTACAGAGCTAAAAAAACACGTGAGTGAAGAGAACATGGGCAGACTGGGGCTGGAGAGAAAAAGATCTGCTTCTGCAGGGGTTTCTCTGCCACCAAAGGAGACATTGCAGTATGCCACGTTGTATGATGCATATGCATGTATATATACATAAGCAAATTAGTCACACATAAGTGAACTCATTCATATATCATGTTTGGCTGGCGAGGGATGCTGAGGGAAAGCTTTGCATTAATGAAAGTCTGTATCTTGCTTCTGTGCAGTTACCAGCTGGAAGCTGATGATCTCTGTAATTTTTTGAACCAACTGCAAAAGACCCACAAAATTTCCCCTCAGGCCTTTTGAGATAGAATTTCAAGAGACAGGCTTTTCTTTTTGAAAAGACTTAATGTTCCTTTTTGACTGGTAAGAGGCAGAGTGAATGAAAGGGCCCAAAATTCTTGCTCCTGAAGTGATCCATTTAGTTCAATACCCAGCCTCTCCATCCCTGTAGTGAATTGTTGTTTAGAAAGGCATCTTTCAGCTGCTGCAGATGTGCACTCTGTCAATTATCAGCCTTAAATGGTTGGGTTTACACATTTTTGTCTCCAGCAAATTCTACTATAAACTTCTTTACCTCTTCCTTAATGGCTTCCTAATGTATCTTAGTGAAAGATGGATATCCCACACTCTCTTTTAAACACCTCATTCCTTAGATATTTTATCTTGACAGTTCTGCCTTCCACAGCTGGCAATCTCCCAAACACAGAAGCACATTTTTGTCTCCTGTAGGCCTACCATGACTAAATGTTATCGTGGCAATTTTATACTCAGGGTTATCGTCGTGTGGCACCGTGACTGCCACTTGTCATCTTCTTCCACAGAGCACAGGGGTGGCAGTGGAACAGAGAGATTTGTGATGCTGCAGCACAACCCCCGAGATACTTGATACCAAGATGCTTGGATAGTCAGGATCAAATTAGCACACATTAAACAGCTCACCCCAGGCTGGCTCGCTAACATAAAGCAATGGCTGTTGGGTGCCAAGCCAGATGTTCCAGATGGGCACTTTGTGCAAGTGCACGCCACATCAGGTACTTTTCAGTGCTCACAGAGGGGCTGGTAACCTCCAAATTTACCTGCTTCCTGAGAGAAAATAGTTGCTATTCTTGATTCACGCAAAGCAGTAATTAAAGAAATGCTTCAAAAAAGAGATGTACCACACTTAGCATGCAGAGGACTAACACATCTCTCTGCCTATTCCATATGCAGCTGAATTTGCTTTAATCTGGCAAAAATTAGGAGAGTGATATGAAAATATGCCTGTGGTTCCAGTTATCAGAGTTTTATATGGAATAATTTCTGTATGTGCTTTAAAATGTGTGCCTAAAGCAATGCACTCTAGCATGCACTATGTTGTGATGCCCAGTGTGAACTAATTGATGACATGCTAAGCCTGATCATTTTGATTCAAGATTCTCTAGATACTTGAAGAACAACTTGGTTTTGAGGTGTTTCTTGTTTCTTTTTGTTGTTTTTTAAAAAAAATTTCTAAGTGGTTATTATAAAATCAATATTTTTTAGTATTTTGAGAGTGATATATGATACTTGCTAAAGCTTGGACTTTGCCATTTCTCCCCCATAGCAGTGTGTCTCAGGTAGCACCTCAAAATGACTCTTTGTCTCTATTTTTAAGTAAACCAAACAGAAACAAAAATGTGTTTATGAAAAGTGTTATAAATGTACATTGTAAAATCCTATACTAGATGAAAAATAATATAAGAAAGCAAAAGTATGGAGCTACAAAAATGTAATTCACACCCATAATGGGTCTGCTGGCCCTGCTTGCCCATAGTAAAAGGTATGAGTCTAAGACGGGGAGAACATTGAAATCAGTGCTGCTCAGGGAGATGTGCTTCAGCTCTGAAATGCTGACACTTCAGGAAGACTTCATTTTTCCTCATCAGTGCCAAGCTTTAAAATTTACAATTTTGGCTTTTATCAAGAAATCAAATCATCACCCAATTTTTTTAAAAAGGCCAGCATTTCTGAAAGAGATCTCATGATTTTGTGTCCTCCGTTGGACAAAACACTAGAAATTTCTTGAGTTTATCTTTCCATACCTCTGTGGCTGAGAGGAGGGGTAACGCAGCCAGCTCACACCTATATGGGTAGCCTATACTATAATGATACATTCATAACAAAATTGAATCTCAGTAAGAATCCTCACCCTCTGACCATGCTGTCTGACAAAGGTGAGCAGTTTCATAAACGTTTACTAGCTGGGTACATTACTCAAGCTTAATGCAAATACACCCATATCTTATCTGCTGACAACGTGATATAAGCTTAAGGCAGTGCAAATGCTTGTCTTCCCCCAGAGAGAATATATATAATTGCACCACTACCAAAATTAAAAAAACCCCATCTTGTATGTACTTGTGTATATTTGAGAAAAAAAAAAAAGCTAATTTTTTCCTGAAGGAATTGGAAATAACTCACCCCTCTAAAGGAAATAAATGTATTTTTGAATAGATGCTGTATTAAAGTAGCTGGAAGTTTCAGAAAGCTTATCTTCTTAAAAATCCAAAATCCCGAGCTTTCAGCATCCAAGACACACATGTTTTAGGCATTATTTAAGAAGAGCTATTCTGCAAACTTTAAATCAGGTACAAAGATAAAGGAGAAACTATTTCTGCTTTTGCAATATTTATCACTTTCTCTGAAAAGCATGGCTGCAAATGACAGAGTCCAGTTTCCTATGTCCTCACGCTGGGCATACCATTAAGGATTGGGCTACAGCTTCCAATTTGCATGGCAGAGCAATGGAAAGCATGCCGAGCAGTTTGGTTTTAAAAAGCCAGATTATAGGCTGCTTGTGGAAAAAAACCACCTCCCCCACCTTGCCAGAGAAAGAAATTCAGCAGCCTGGGGATGGAGAATGGATCAATTGCCAGAAATTAGGCTGCCAACTCGCTTCCCCATGTTCTTTCTCATTATTGCTCAAATAACCATTTGTACTCACACCAGATGCTTGTTAATCAAGGCCAATTAGTCTGTTTTGCTCAGAAAATTTCCAACCGGCAAGACAAATAGTTCAAATAGCACAGAGGTCAACCAAAGCAGGAGCACCGGTGACAGTTTCATGTGTGCTTAGCCAAATAGAAAGCAGACATGGCAAGGGCATGCATGTACAGTTCCCACGTGTATTGCATTGTGTATTTACCCCAGGGTAACGAGTGAGACTTGCTCTGGTCAGGCAGAAAGCTCAGACAGCAATTCAGCTGCTTCAGGTGCTTGTCTGCACGTTGATTTAGACTAATACCCTATGCTGATTTCCTAATCTAAGTTGCCCAAAATGTCAAGGTAAATAAGGCTTAAGGGCAATAATATTAAACAAGATCTTCAGGGGTCCTTTCCCAGCTGGGTACGCTGAGAGCCAGGTCAGCCCAGCCACTGCAGCCAGCCATCCATCTGCATCCTGTCTGGGGATTTCTCTCTCCCGCTCTTTGCAATCCCATGGCAACCATCCAACAACCTGACAGCTTTAAATCTTCTCCGGCATATGTCAAAGCAGGTTGAGGAGCCAGCAGGCTTGCTGTACAGCTCAGGCTTTCTAAAATTTGTTTTTTAAGTGACATATGGTAACAGAAAGTAATGTGATCAGGTGATATCGCTTTGCAGATCCATCATGGCAAGAGGGGGCAAGGAAACACAACAAGAATCCCCAACACCAGACAAGAGGGGAATGTAGTCTGGGTTGTGCAAAGATCTGCAGCATGTCCCAAAATTTTTTATTTCCTAAACGCTCTCTCTTTTTGGAGGTCTAGATATGATAAAAGGAAGGGTGGAAATTTACTACAGCATTTCTTATTTCCTACCTGTTATAAGACTGTGGTACTGAAAAGTTTCTGTTGGGGGGAGCTTTGAAAACACTGACATAAAGCACATCCAGCATTATTCCTGCTTTTATTTGAAATTGCCAATAATAAGAGTAATTTCCTCAGAATTTATCTGTGAGTTTCAATTTCATACACTCACAATATATTCATGCTTGAAAATTACTTCTGACTGATAAAAGGATGTTAATACCTTATTTTATCACCCCGTGCATTTTCTATTCCATTAAATCAGTAGAGCCATACATGACAATCTCAGTTAATTCCAATATAACTCACAGGTATTTAGTCATTTCTTTTGGTTGATGTAAGCTCATTAATGCACCTTTGTTTTGGCCCACGGCTCTCTCTCTCACTTTGCAGAGAGTTTGGATTCAGTGTTTATGTCTGTGTACTCTCATGCCCCTATTTTCAGCACAGCAAAAAATTTCTTTCCTAAGCAGACCAGGACCACCCAAAGTAATTTCATTCAAGAACTGGGCTGTCTTCAAACACCAGTGGCCTCTCAAGATAAAAGGTCAGCATGTTAATTCACCACAGCCCAGATCCCAAATCTCTCCCCTTCTAGAAATGAAAGGCATTTTTAAGAAGACCTCCTGTGCGTGAAGTTGTTTGCATTTTTGTCCAATGGGATTGTTTGGACAGGGTTGTCAGAGACTTTCTGAGCACAGAGAACACAAAACAAAGACATGTCACCCTGCTGCTCTCTGGGGCTGCCAGGATTTTGCTCCTGCTCTGGTGCATACACAGGCACTGGATGTCATGTGGGGCACTCCCAGGGATGCAAAAGTGTCCAGGTAATCTGTTATCCCTACATGGCTCAAACACTCATGTTCCAAGGGCCATTCCTGATGGCATTGCAGAGGGCCAGCACCCAAGGAAGCCCTGTGGCCAGCTGCAGCAGGATCAACCTCAACAGGGTGGTGGCACCAGGAGGAAGGGCTGTAGGTTGTGTTCTGCCATCCCCACTCTGTCCTCACGGGCATGCCCCAGGGAAGTGGCCTGATGTGAGAGATGCTGGCAATGCTGCAGGGCACAGGCTGGGAGCAAGGCACTGCTCCTCCCTCCTGCCCCTGTGCCACCCAAACCCCAGGCCCAGTCGTGGGCAGCGGCAAAACCGAGCAGATGGAGAGGAATACAAATGTGTTTGTTGTGATGGTGATTTACCTGTTTGTTCAAGGAAAAGGAATGAATGAATATTCAGAAGTGGCTGGTAAAGGTGTTGGCCCTGCCACAGCACATATACACCTTTGCACAAACCAGTATTTATGAATGGACTCACCCCAGGGAAGCTGGTGGTGAAGCAACTCTGATGTCTCAGTATGGGTGAAAAGTGAAGTATTTGTAGATTAGTTCATGAAATATATCTCATAAAGCGTAGATATTCATGTCTATAACAACTCTGTTAGAGATAAGAGTCCATATGTTGCAAGATGTAAATAATCCTTTCCAAAATTCAACATGTATCAATGTAAAACATGAACAGTTGAGTGCTCATTGAAGATGACTTTTAGAAGATTTATCTAAGCTGCTTTTTTTTTTTTTCATCAGACTCTTTGAGTGCCATAGCATTAAATTTTAAATTACTATGTGCATTGAAAAATTCTTGGGTTTTTACTCCATTTCCTTTTTTTTTCCCTTTACTTTTGAGATTCCAGCTGTAAAAATCTTACATCTAATCAAGAGTGTATCGTCAGAAACTGGACTGAGGCACAAATTAATTGCTCAGCATTGCAAGAAATGTGCCTTACTTAACTTTTTGCTGAATTCCCTTCTTACAGAATAGATGTAATTTTGCACCACACTTTTCTAAAATCTGACAGTTTAAATGTTTGTAAAATTAGGAAGTTCAAAAAAGATAATGTACAAAGAGACGTACTAGTTTCCAAATTCATATGAGGACACATAAGACTTAATATATCTAGTTTATAATTTCCCGGGTATTTCATTTATGAATTGCAGTTTTTCCATTAAATAAAAGTAAAGGTTATTCATAGAATTAGAAATAATTTTAATCTTAGTGAGAGAGAGGAAGAGAGGAGTGAAATACACCCAAACTCCCTTAAAAGGAGAAGACTATAATTTAATCTTGTAATCTGATAAACCAAGACAAATGAGGCAATTGGCAAACAGGTATTTTAATCAAAATACCTTTAGAAAACCACACAAATAACAAACACATGCCAGATCTGAAAGACACATTCATTTCAAGGTGCTGATTTAAGAAAATCTGGCCAGTATGTGACTGACTGAATTACCTCCATATTTCTGTTCTTCATGTGTGTAGTATTTTCAATTTTAGATCAAGAACATTGCCTTTAAAAATGGCAAAGGCAATATCCTAGCGCAGTCACAGCAGAAAGACAGTCTCTGTTACATGCCAGAGTCATTAACCTAATAATTTTTTCATGTCTGTAAGTTAACCCCTGCGAGTTTTTGCTTTCAGCAGCTGCTGCATATTAAAACCTTCCTCGATTTGACTAAGCCTTTGAAGAGTTTCATTCTGTAACAGGCAAATTTCTATGTCGAGCTTGTAGTCAGCATTTTATGAAACAGTTCCTATTGTTATGAAAATGTTTCTCTGCCTTTTTGTTATGTGCTTTTCTTTCCAAAGCCGGCTGTTGCTGTCTTTGCATTTTTCCATTCAAAGGTCAGGTCAAAGGTACTGGATGGTTGACCATGGCTATGTGGAGTGTAAGTGAACCCAAGAATGGCCTTTCTGATTGATCATCTATTGAAACAGTGAGAGTGTTCTGCCTTTGGATTAAAACGTAACCCAGGGCACTGGAAAGCTGGAGCTACTGGCTGTTTGTGAAATATGCATAGAGAACTTTCTATTGCTCGCAGTGTTTGATGTGGATCTGAAATTCCATGCGAACCTTCCAGGTCTTCTTCCCATAACCTCTGTGAATGTCTTTCCCTTTGCTTCACATCTCATTATAAAATGATGTCTGCAATGCACTACACTGGCAAGGAGTTACTGTATCTGCGTGAAGAAGGAGTTACATGTGAAATGCTCTTTTCAACACTACCTCCTAATTTAAGGCAATTAAGAATAAAACCTGGCAACCTCAAGCCTTCCTCTTAACCAGGGCTTTACTGAAAAGATTGGCTTGAATCCGGTTTGAGAGCTCACTACATTTTTGTAGGCATGACATGATACTCTTTTCAGAAACTTGTCCTTGTCAAAAATAAATCTATTTTGCGTTTCATGCATGTGACAGTAGCTGCTCTTAATTTTTTGCTCTTGAGTTTTAATTTAGTACATTGCAGCAGTTGTACAACAAAGAGAAAATTTGATATAACCTGAGAACATGAAGCAGAATAAAGATCACTGCTAATGTTCACTCCCACCTTCTGCTGTGTCATTACTTCTGCAGTTAAGTAGTTGTAAAATAGCATCTGTGACACCAGTACCTGTGCTTGTGCATTACAATATCACTTAATGAGACCTTCTTTGGCGTAGCAACTGCTGTTTTGAACAGTTTCTTTTACTTTTGAAGACAGAGCAGGGACAGCATCATTTTCAAATTATTTATTTCCAAAGCTTAAAGTGTCTCCAGCCAATTTCAAGCAGCTGGGTCTGGGACTCAGTGAGCTAACAAGGCATTCCTCACAGAATCTGCTGACATTTTGTTGTAACAGCCAAGATGACAACCCAAACTCTATGTGCCATCTACTGAATATTTAAACAAAACGGGATGGATCCCTGGAAAGCAAGGGAGCACTGTCTCTCCTCTTGAAACCAAACCATGAAAAAAATATTGAGTCTTTAATACTTTCATCTCATTGCCTAGATGCCAGCTCTACTGGCATGGGGCTTGAGAGTCGTGGCTTGAGAGTCTCAGTTGCTGAGTCCAGTTATGCCACAGTAGGATTTTAGAACCTGCCACTGCAGGTCTCCAAACTCTCTGAAAAATTATTTTGCTAGCCCTTATTTACTGCATTGCAGAGCCCTTGTCACAAGGCAAAAGGCACAACACCTCATTCTGGTTTATTGACATTTCAAATCGTTGCTTCTCACTAAGCAGGAGAATATTTAACAGAGAACATTGTAGGGTTGGGCTGCATATGTTATTGAACAGCAGGAACATCTCTGAATGATAACTAGCATGATAAAGGCTTCATAATGGTTTAAAGATGACTCTTCTACCTGAGCAGGTCACAACCATACCTTCAAGTGGTATCTACAAGTTACCACTTGCTTCCAATCACATCCTGGCATCAGCTCCAACCAGCCAATTACTACTTTTCCAAACAAGCTCTCTCATCAAAAAGCATGTGCCATTCATTGGTCCATGTGACAATCAGGAACCAGGAGGGCCTCAGTGACCTACAGTTCTGTAAGTGATTTCTTGGTACTCCAAGGACACAATAGATGTCATTATGACAGTAAACAACACTTTTGACTTCAGAAAGTCTTTGGATTAAGAACAAGCTGTGAATTTGGTGTTCATTACTTTTAGATCGGAACAGATCACTATGACCTGACCTTTGATTTTATCTGTGTTGCTGCAGCTGGGAGCAAAGTAGCAACATAGTTTTTAATTAGAAGACCATAATCTCAGAGAGAAAAGGACATTGCCAGCTGCAATCTAGGCCTGCCAAGTAATCTGAGTTTGAAAAAGCCTGTGAGTATGAATGGTATTGCCTGCAAGGGGTACAGCAAACAGAGTACATTATGCTATGCAGTTGCTTATCTGACATTCTTCTGGAAAAACTGTGACATAATTCTGTGCCTTAATGTTCTTAGTCGCTTGTGAAAAAAAGGGCAAAGAAAAGCCTTTCTTCCTTGAGGTAGACTTACTCCCAACATTAGAGCCAAACATAAATTGCCCCGTTACACTGCACCTCCTCTGCCCTCTGGCAGTGGGTTGAGTAACTTCAGCCAGGTTATGGCACGAGTTATTTCTCTGTGTGTCACAGCACAACACAAACAATGTCCTTCTTACACAGGCCCTGTATATGCATGTGCAGTTATTAGGGCAGACTGTGGCCCCATTATCTGGATGATATCTGCCTGCATCATTAGAGACAACCCCGAGTGAGACTGCACTGCAGCCCTACCTGCACTGAGTGTAACAGTTCAAGCAGCTCAATGTGTTCCCCAGATGTGCTCCCCAGGACCAGACACTGTGCAAAGCCCTGCTCAGCCTGGGCTGCACAGCCCTAGAGGGGACTAATGGCATGGTTTCAGTTAAGCATGTGCTCAAATGCTTTCCTGGGCAGCGGCCAGAACTATCCATGTCCTGCTGGACTGACTTAAACCCACATGGCTCCAAAGACATTTGCAAGAGTTCTGCAGAGGTAAATCAAACCCCTAGACTTGGATACAAAGTGAGCTCTATTTTCCTCACACCATCCAGATGTATCCCATTGAAGAAATAGAAATTTACAGGATTTTCCACTGGTGGCTTTTTGCCCAGCTCAGCCCTTCTGTGGCTGTCAGAGCTATGGTAAAGGCTGGACCCCAAAATTCTGGTGGGCTGTCATTCCCTCAGAGTGTGCAGTTTCATCAAATACAAAATGTTTGGCAAAACTGATCTAATTCGGCCAAAATAAGGTTTTGGAGGAGAAATGGTAAATATTTGTTCTCTATATTTTCAATACTTTAAATAATTTTTTGATGTCTCAATAAAAAACAAATTTAAAGGGTGTGGCTTCCAAGTTATAAATATTGCTATTCAAAAGACAGAACGTTAATTCTATGATAAATATAGCCACTCTGGGGTAAGAAGAGAATCTCTTTCAGCATGACAGATCCAGTCATCCTGTTTATCTGTAGAAAATTAGGCAATGTTTCATCTAGGTATAACTCCATCATTTTGTTACATATATTCAGAGACCCTGAGAGAATGTGTCCTTTACACAGCTGACTCACTCACTCAGCATTGAAGGCTTGGGTGATTCCTGGTGCCTTCACCTCTGTCTGGTGAAAACTCTTTCAGACACCCTGGGAGTCCTGATAGCTCTAGTATAAAGCAACCAATCAACAACATCTAAATAACTCAGTGTAGACCTGAAGGAGGGTCCCTGGTTTTTCTAAAAAGGGATGAGCACCCCAAGGGCTTCTGTCCTGGGTTGGATGAAGTTGCAGAGTACAGGAACTCTGCAATTTGCTGACTGTAGTCAGTTTAAAAAGTAACACCAAGCTAAGGAAATGGGGAGACTCAGTGTCCCATTAGCCATGCCGACAAGCCATGCACAAACC
This sequence comes from Pycnonotus jocosus, assembly GCA_013400435.1. Lineage (NCBI taxonomy): Eukaryota > Metazoa > Chordata > Aves > Passeriformes > Pycnonotidae > Pycnonotus > Pycnonotus jocosus. The sequence goes on along the minus strand of VWYP01016629.1, from coordinate 417,499 downwards.
AGGCAAAGAGAGCCCATTGGAGAGTGTACTTTCCCACTGACACCTGCTTGGGACACAGCTTGCTTTAACAAGCCTGTGCCTCACCACAGAACTCTCACCTAGAACTAACTACATCTCAAGAGAAGAAAAAAGGAAATAAGATTAATATTGTTGTTGTTTTGTTTTGCTTTTATTTCTAAGACAAGTATTTGGGGGAGAAGGAGGAGGCAATTGCAATTTGAGAAGAAGTAAAGGTCAGTCTCAAAATCCTTTGCCAAGTGGACCTACTGCCCTAAACACAGCTTTAATCACAGTAGGACAATGTTCTTTATTGTACCTTAGTGGGAGATCTCTGTTGGCTCGAACAAAATAGATTCTCCTCAAAGAATGAAATGAGATGACAGTGTTGATATTGTCTTTGAATGACCTCCAAAAGAAAATAAGGAAGTGCATACCAAACTTGATTTGAAATGTACTTGTTGTACTGACTGTGGAAAAAAGATAATCAGATGAAATATCCTGATCATACAATTCACCAATATAGAGCTAAATGGGAAATCAGAAATACATACAAACATCCCTATCCACAATTTTATATGGTCTTTTCAATTTTCATAAAGCATGGAAGACAATGAATAGCATGGGATTTGAAGTGTACAGAAATATTTCTGCAAATCTAGAAGCAGTGAAATGTTATAAAAGCCCAATTTAATAGGGTAAGAATTACTTTTCCTTTTCAAATTGGTGTGTATAATTTTTTTTTTTCAGTAACTTAATCATCTTGCTATCATTATTTTTAACTAGCATTTTGCTGTTAGACATTTGATTCTTTTCTCTGTATTGAAATCTCTTCAGGCTATTACCTTTATCTTTATCCTATTATATCTGAATTTTTTAAAACAGGGGTCTTTAAAGGTTAGTATTGCTGCATACTTTCCTTTTTCAAAGCCTAGCTAGATCTGGGCACTGATCAAATGGTTCAATAGTGTCTTCTCTTGACTTTTCATTTGCCCCAAGGGAAAAAGAAATTCTGCCTTTGGGAACAAAAGGACAGTTCATCAGAGCTGTGAATTCAAACACTCTCCAGAAACTTCAGGAATAAAATCACACTTTGTGAGCTACATCTGTTAAAAAAAAAAAAAAAG
>VWYP01016629.1:379521-416323 GCA_013400435.1 Pycnonotus jocosus | reverse complement strand
TTCTTTTTTTTTTTTTTTTTTTAATCAAATCCAAGGAATTCTTTCCTAAGAAAAGACTTTTTGACTGACTATTATTTTTATCATTGCATTTTTTTCCCATTATTGGATCATTTCTATCACCACATGCCAGAAGGGCACAGCCTATTTTCAAACATAAGGCTTTGCTTCCCTTGATGACTCAGGTGTGAGACTACAGGGCACAGGGCTGTTTCCCTTAGCAACTCCCAGCTATAAGAATAATAGGAATGATGACAAAGATAAGACAAAGTAAACTAAGTACAACAGGTATATAACAGATGAAAACTTCTGAAAATATAAATAAAAGGCAAAAAGTCATCTTTTTAATTAGCAGGAGGGTACAAAATGCGACTAATTTCATTTCCAGAATGCAATAGGAAGTCGTCGTCTGTCTGCTGCTCCATATACCACTGAAATCAAACCTGATCTCAAGGGTCCGCCTGACAAGGTCCTTGCATTGTCACAGGTTTCATGACAGGGTTCAGCACAAGCCTGAATGACAGGAAGGGATGCTCCTATCCTCGTGTGCACACCAGCAGCCCATGGCTCCTGGGCAGTGGAGGCAGGGCTGCACTGGGAGGCAGTGCTCCTGGCTCTCCAACAGGCAATCACATTTGCAGACCTCTTGGTGGAACCTGTCTCCCAGGTGTGTCTCCCTAAAGCCTTGGACACCTTGAGCCCCATCTCCTGATGCAGGGGCAGGAACCACCTCCCTGCCCCTCTGTGCCTGTGTATGCTAGTATATGCCCCCTTATTATGTGTTGGTTTCCTGCATATCTGTAGAGAACTTCATTCCAGAACCATCCTCTGCAAACAGCTGCTGCACAGGGAACTCTGAAACCCAATGGTCACAGCACAGATCTGGGCATTCCCCGAGGTAGGGGAGTCACAACATTTGGGATGAGTGGTTGATACATGATTTTTTCTCCAAAGAGCAAATTCTTCTGCTTTACTCCCTGGGGATATGGTGGCAGAGATATTTTGCTGTAGTTGAAACATATCTATCTGAGCTTTCCTTCAGACTAGTCTTGACAGTCGCTCCCACTTGATCCAGCTCTAAGAGGCTGACCTAGTTAGTTAAGCTGAAAGGTCAAATGTGCCCTAATATGATTCCCACCTCATCAATCCAACATGACCCATTGGATCACATACATGCTGATGTGCCAGTAAAAGCAGAAGCACCAAGATAGAAAACAAAACACTTACTGTTATTACTTTATGAATTTGTACTTTTTGTGATGATTCATAAGCCAAATAAAGCACCATCACAAGGAATTTACATTCAAAGATGAAACACTTCAGTAGATGAAAGCTTAATCTGAGACAGTGAGATGGGGAGGAATAACTGAGCCTGTTTTTCCAGACTAGACAAGTCTGTATGAAGAGCAAGATAATCAACAAGGTGCCTACATCCACGGCTGTTAGTCTGAGGAATATGGGAGCACAGGCTGAGTCTGAGGGGAGCAGATCTTCAGACCTCACATGCAGAGGACAGGAGCAGTACCTTCAAGTTCTTTCAGGGGATGTTCTCCTCCTCACCCCTTTCAACATCTACTTCTGATAGGGACGATTCAGTGACTCAGTTACTGCCTAAATACTGAGAAATACAGTGCTCAGTGTGAGTCTGTATTTTCTACCAGCACCATTGGCAATAGTTCTGCTATCAGAAGGGATTTTATGTTATCTCTGTCCTGTTCACTGACAGTACATATTCCCGTGTTTTCTCTATACTGTGGCGCCTAAATAGATTAGTGCTTTGTGACACAAAATGATCAAGCCCTGTTGGAGCCCTGAGCTTCTAATACCTCTCCTGAAGAATCCCATACACAAATCATGCTGAAATCACATAACTCTGAATGTGTAAGGGGTTCTTCAGCAGAAAAATCATGATTTAGAGCACAAACCCTTATCTTTTTCTTGAATTTAAATATTCATTTGCTCATTTAAAATAGTACTTGGATTGGCGATGAGATGAATGCTTCCAAGGTCTGATCAGGAAGGTTCAGGGTTAAAAACTACAGCAAGTAGAAATTGTGCAGGCTGCCAATTATTTCCAGCTGAGATTCCTGTGTCAGAGAAAAGGCAGGCTGGTAGGCAAATAGGAATTGGTGTATTTGGAAGAGGGAGAATGGTTTGGCTCCCAGGAGCTGGTGATTAGTCTAATATCTCTGTTTGGACTCAGGTTTGAGCTGAGTCTGCCAGAAAAAGAGGAAGAGTTTGAGCAAATTATTTATCCTGAAACCCATCTCAGAAACCTTGGGGAATATTTTTCCGAGCTTTGTAGCAGTAGTATAGTGCTCTTGGGAGGTTAGAGATTGGTTGAATAAGCTGCTCTCATGTTGACTGAGAGCATTAGGTTGATTTGTCTGAAAGACCTTATAGAGAGGGAAAATAAGAAAATTGCTTGTCAAAGAACTGATGAAGTAGGTCAGTTCTGGAACTGATTTCAGCTGTTAGACTATGTCATAACAGGGGAAACAGTTTCTGGGATGTCAAAGAAATACCTTGGTATTTGTATTATTTGTGAATCTTTACTTGCTGTGTCCTTCAGTCTAGACTTTTCCTTGTGCCTCTTGTAGACACAGAGTTAGGATCTTTCCAAGACTGTCTGTAAGAAGTAGAAACGAGCTCACTGCAGGGCTCACTGCAGAATGGGAAAGTGCTTCCCTGCCCTGCAGGATAGTAGAGGAAGAATCACAGGTGCCAGGTGCTAATGTGTTCACCAGTTCTGTCCCTAGAAATTTCCCTCTTCCATCTGGCACAGATTAAGCAGAAGGTGAGCAGCAATGCCCTTCAAAACCAGACCTGCCATCCATCCCCAGGAACTGTCCTACACTGGCACTTGGAAATCCCTACAGTTCTCAGATACAAGTCTATATTTTCTCAGTAGCATGGCTGAAAATACAGTGGCCCACATTTTCATATGTGCTTAATTTTAAATGTAGTTATTTATCTTCTCAGAATAAATTATCCATCACATTATCATCCCATGGAAAATTCTCACTGACACAAACCTCTTACAAGCATACCTGTAGCTCACTTAGTGTTGGCCTGGTGTAGAAGCACGCATGACACAGGCCCAAAGCTGCAACTGCTCTGTGCAGAGGTGCTGCTGATGCTATTCAGAGCAAACTGGTAAAGCTGATGTGTCATTTTCAAATCATTCTGGCTGACACAAGAAACTTCACAAAATAACTTTCTGAACACAGAACTAAATTTAGGGTTATCCTAAAGACTGCCCATATTCATCAAAGGGACAAATGGAAATTTTCACAATTATCCTCTGACCATTTATGTCTTTCCAGAGCAACATTTGCCATCTCATGGCAGTAAGATTCTGAACTGCTCCTCGGTCATGTAAAACAGTTCTTCTCATCTGTGAAAGATGGGTATGAGGATGGTAAAATGTTTCATGCATTTAAGTGCAGCATTAGTAAGTGGTAGAGGTAGATTCAGGCACACTCAAGTGAATGTCATGGATTGCCAGTCCCATTACTTTCAAACCAGCTGATTTGTCAGAAGCAGCACCTCCTTCAAGCTGCTTGGTCTTTTAAAGTCTTCCTTTCTTCTCCTCATCACTGTAAATGAAAATAAAAAGATTTCATATACATTCTTGTTGTCTAAATTGCAAAATCCCATGCTGTGGCAAAGTAGAAAACCTGAATTTTACAGGAAGTCCATTGTTTTAGCGCATTGTTTTTGTGCACTGTTTCTGCAAGTCGCAGAGCACAGAAATAGAAAGGAGCAAACAAAAAGAATGGATCTCTGGAGGTAACATGGAACTGAGCATAGAAATACAAATTCTTTCAATTCAGACAGATTTGAGACTCTGGGACTGAAGCTGTATGTCATGTCGCTTGCCAGAACAGTAAATAATCTGAAATATTGATAGGTAACCTGAAAGAAAAGGAAATCAACAGAGGAAATTTTGTTGCTGTTGGAATTTCTGAGAACCAGAGAGTCTCCACATACACATACATGTTACAGGCTTGCACAGTCCCATTGAAGTCAAATATATGTGTGTTTGAAGTTAAAATAATGCTTTCCTGCCTTAGTGCATGGAGGCCAGTGAGCTCCACATTTTCCCAAACAATCATGAAATAGTTTTCTCCTCTAATTCAGTTCCCTTGGCATAAGAAAAAGCTCTCATAGGTTGTCATCTCTGCTTAGCAGAGGCTTCTTTCATGGATAATATGATGTTAAAGAAGAGATGAGTTGTCCTAGGAATACCTCAATACAATAAAGCTAATATGATGAGAGGAGACAGCCCTGAACTGAGGAGAGACACAACTGCCTCCACCCAGACTCTAGTGGTGAAAGAAGACAGCGCCTTGTGTGTTAAGGCACATTAGGCAATTACTCATTTGTGGCAGAGAATTAAATTTATTGTTTTTGAACTACAAGGGCAAGAGGCCCTCCAGGTCCACAGAAAAAAACAAGACTCATATCACTTAAGTTTGTAGGCAAGGCAAAAAGGCAAATAAGATTTTCCACAAATAGACTAAGATGAGATATTTAGTCTGCAATGCTGTACATAGGAAATGGGTTCCCGTACTTACTCAAAGCTGCTTACTTATGTTATAGCAAGGTTTTGGATTAATTGTTCACATCCCATAAGGAGGTATGGAGAAAAATCATTCCAATAACACCAAGAAGAATTTTGAACAAACAGCACAGAAAAGAAAGTCTAACCCATCCAAAAGCTGTCAGCCCATTACTGCCCACATTTGCTTTCCACTGCACCATTAAATGGATGGCAAGATACAGCATGAAGTCTGCCCTGAGACTGGAGTTACTGCATGCAGGTCTACATGTGTTATTTGTTCATCCTCTCTGTGTCCCTGCTGCCCATCACAGTCAGGTTTCCATAATAACATCAGCATAGCTGCAGCACCTGCCTGTTTGCCTGATGCTGTTACCAGATATGGCATTGTAACCACAGTGTGAAAAGTAATAATTCTGTTCTCACCTCTAAAAGGGGCTTGCATATTAGCATGTCAGAGCCTGGCTTTCTTTGGGGTCAGACTTTCAAGAAGTAACCTCCAGCAGTCTGGTGGAAAGCCAGGGGGGTTCTAAAGGAGCAGGCCTTGGTATGACCAGAGCTTGATGTAACAGCAACTCCATCCCAGCTCCCCAAAATACTGGTTTAGAAGCAGCCCCTGTGATCTCACCTGATGTAGCAATTCTGCAGTACATAAAAGATGTGTTGTTCTTATTACTGTACACAAAAATTTATTCAGAGCTGGACTAGGCCCCATTCACTGAGGTTATCCTGCCACCAGCTTCTCTGTAGCCCCTCTCGATTTTAATTGCTTCAGAAGCATAGGACAAGAAAAGGGAAATTATGGTTCTGATCTCCATTTAAATTGAGTGGTGATCACTGCATCAAGAAAAAGGGAAAACCCACCTCTCAGTTTGGCTCTTCTTTTGCTCTTTGCGTCTTTGGTTTGTATGTGTTATATACATGTGCGTGTATATATATATGTGTATGTATGAATGTATGTATGTATGCTAGTTTGTTACTTCTTGAGCAGTCAGAACTGTGTCCGGATGTGTGTCAGAGAAAATAGCTGAGGAATTCTACCCAGAGGAGCATACTAATTTTATGATGGCACAGCACATGCTGTGTATGCCTGTTCATAGGGTTTTCATTACTTGTCCTACCTAGGCAACTGCAAGTTTCCTTTCCCAAACCCCAGCCCTGAGAAAACTTGAGGCACATAGTTAAGAAGTCAGATGCTAAAAAACCCAACCTTAATGTAAATCCAGGGTCTTAGCTGTAGATGCTTATAACAACATAAGAAAAATCTCTCTCAGCCAGAAAAATTTACATTTTGTTCAGCTTCACTGCTTTTTATGCATATGAATTCTCTTAATGAATTCACAGTTTTGAAAAATGAGACTTTTCTTTCTCTGTGGTTGGATGGACTTTCCTCCAGAGTCAGCTAAGCAAAGATCTTCAGATAACCAAACTGAGTTTTCTTTTTCTGCTCTCTAATGACTTTGGCCTGAAGTGCTTACAGGGAAAATAAAAATCTGTCAAGTGATGGTCTTAAATCAGGGAGAGAAGAAAACCAAGAGGAAGGAGCCATTAAAAAGTATGCAGGATCCACAACAGCTTGTTCTGGTAAAGTGCACCTGGCCACCCCTTCAGATCCCATTGAGCCTCTCCTGGGCTCTAGTGTCTGCATTAGTCACATACTCCTGGTATAAAGCTTAAAACTACATATCATATTCTTTTTGTACCACCCAACAGTAAATAAAGTAGGGCATTCTTTCTAAACTTATTTGTGATCAGTTTTTCTTAAGTTTCCCACTTTTTAATATATTCAGACTAATTCTGCTGCTCCTTCCCCTTGCTATAAGTGTGACATCAAAGGCCCTGAAGTTGAAAAGTCCAAGATGGGAACCAAGACGGCAACCAAGATGGGAACCAAGCCTGTGTTCTCCTGGGATAAAATTTCAGTTCCAATGATGTCAGGGCTTTGAGAGACAGAATTTACCATGCAGCCAATTTAAACCCCATTTCTTTCTCTGATCTAAACCCTGACTTATACATATATATAGAGCTGCTCATTCTGTCACTGGATAATTTTCTTTCCAGGGTGCTGTTCATAAGAAGAGTCTTAAGGAGATGAAAGAGAAAAGGAAAGAGGAAGGAGTGTAGTTAAGAGGTTTCCTTCAGCTTTTTATTGGCAGATAAAAGTACAATCCTTGCTGAAACCAGCAATGATTTATTTATTGGCAAAAAAGGTCAATTAAACTTTATAGTCACTAGTATCCTGTTAAAAATAATAAAACTAACACATATATTAAATAATAGGTTAACATTAACAGCAAACAATGTTACTATCTGCCCTGTCAATCAAAGTGTGTGCTGAAATTCTTCACTGAACTGGAACCGTAGAAAGAAAAAGGGATACAGGATCATTATGGCAACCCAGGCTATAAATTACAGGCAGTAGATATATTGCTGGGAAAGCTATATCATTCCTTAAAATGAATTCAACCTTCTTGACCTACCCCTTTTCTTCAAAATTTCATCTCTCTATGTGACCACTTCTTGGACTGCTGGTACAGGTGCCTGAAGATTTTGCAGCATGTTTAAAAAGATGAGAAACGACAAATACTTTGACGAATTATCTCTCAAGCCTGGCCATTGCTGTAGCACTTCATGCATTCTGATCAGACCTCCTAGCTGTAATGAATTTGCCCTTGGAGGAGGCTGTGAGGGCAATAAAATTGGTTTTGAAATGGGGTGAAATCCAATGATGGCTGTTACAGCAGGCAGTACCCAAACCTTGCCTGCTTTTAGCCTGTGCAGGAGGACCAGCAGGCAGGGAGAAACAACTCCTGGGAGGACTCATAAGATCAAGGTTAGCCAGACTTTTACATGTACAGAAATATTTTTCATGGTTTAAAAAAAAAAACAAAAAAAAACCCAAAACCAAAAACCAAGTGAAATTCTGTGTGCAATGGAGGTCTGATAAAATGTTACTTTGGGTCAATCAAAACTTTCCACTGTTATGAAATCAAAGCACTTTGGTCCAAGTTTTCCCTTTGAAATCTCGTCGATGTGTTTCTGTCCGAAAATAATAACAATGAATTGCATGTGGGAAAAAATAATTTCCAAATTAAAACTGAAAAGATTCCATTCCAGAAATGTTCACATGGGCCACTTCAACCTTAAGGGAATGCTTTGTTTTGGGACAAGAAGTTCTGGAAACAAAATACTGCCAAACTGACATTTTTTTCAAAGCAGTGAATAAAAGAAGAAAATGGCACTTTTCTGTTGGAAGAAGCTTTGGTTACAAAATAAATAATTTGGCTGTGCTTTGCTGAGCTCCAGCATCACAGTCTGAACCTGAGTGTCAGGAGACAACCTTCAGGTGGCTGGTGCTAAGGTGACACTGGGGGAAGATCCTGGTCATTGCTGTTAGTTAAACAGCATTTACTGTTGAACTCAGAAATCTCATGAGAGATCAATATTGTATTCGCACCTTGGTGGATACTGCTCAGAAGTGCAATCCAAGCTCCAGCCTGTATCCTTTTAAGCCTATAGACGTCCTGTCAACTGGGTACAAACACCATAAGTGATGTGTGGATTTTGTTTTAATTGGCTATCTTCAGTAGCAGAAAAGCAGATCTCTTTTTTGCAGGAGGCATCTCTCTTTCCTTGTGGACACCATGTTGAGGGTCAAACTCTGCCTGTGAAAAAGCAGGTCGTGATTTGAAAAAGAAGGGCTGTTTCCCTATATTTCCATATATGCTTTTCACTATATTGATATTTAATCCTTTTCTATTTACTGGACTGATCTGTCTAGGGAAAAGAGCTGGAGCGTTATACGTGGCAGTGCCACACACAGATAGACCATCAGATCAAGATAAATTTCCTAATTTAAGAATTATTTTAATGGGGTGGGAAAGGGCAGCTCGGTTTTGTCACCCCCGCCAACACCCCCCGGCATGCACGACTGCTCTCATTGTGGAGGAGAGCTGTGCCTATCAGCACGGACATTACTGCCGGCAGAGCAGCTGCAGGAGCTTAGCCACCCCCTCCCACGCCTACACCGCCGGGCCGTTTTAATTGCAACCCACAGCTTAAAGTCTTCATTAAGTTCTCCCTGAGCCCTGCCTCCTCCTCTAAGATCAGCCGCTCTCCGCCCTGACCGCCGGAGCGGCGAGGAACATCTGCAGTTCAAACGTGATGCATATGCAAGAGCGCTCTCCAGATTAAAGGTCAACAGACTCCTCCGACACCCGGGCCCGTCTCTCCCTTGCAGGGTGTCTGGTGTCCTTTGTTCCGAGCTCCATACTTCCTGCCAGCCTTTTTGCCCACTTGCTCAGCCCGGCCGCTGCAAGGCTGGCGCGGCACCTTCGCAAGCCGGCCGGAGCTGCCCTCGCGCAGGCGAATAATCAGCTCCTTCCCTCGGCTGCTTGTCGCAAAGCCCAGGGAGAGGATGACTGCAACAGCTGCAGTGCCGGCTCGTTCATGACAAATGGTCCTGTCACTCTTCTTATTGATTAGCAATGTTATGACATTTCCCTTCAAAAACACAGATGTGGCACGGGCAGCGACAGGAGCGCTGCTCTGGGAGGAACATAATGTTTGTGCTGTTCCCATTCTCCTCTCTGCATCTGTTCATACCCATGGCGATGGTTTCATGCACTGATTCTTTTATCAAGAAGAAGCAGTGTGGGAGAAGGTGAACCCTTGCCTGGGTTAAAGGCAAGTACAGCTTGTCACATCAGGGGACTCGGAGTGCAGATGACAAGCGTGGTTCTCCCTGCCACGAGACCAGTGTGCAGGGAGACAGCTGGGGGCTCAGTCAGGCTGGGGACTTGGTCGAGCTGGTGTTTGCAAGAGAGAGTGAAGGTGTGGTGAATCCATGTGTGATTTCAGATTCCTTTTGAGAGGTCCTTGGGCCAAATTTGTTTTTTGTTTTGGGGGTTTTTTTGTTGGTGGTGGTTTGGGGCTTTTTTGTTTGTTTGTTTGTGGGGGGTTGGTTGTGGTTTTTTTGGTGGGTTTTTTGGGTTTGGGGGGATTTTTTGTTTTTGTTGGGTTTTTTCTGGGGGGGGGTTGTTGTTTTGTTTTTGGTTTTTTTTCCTGGTCTTCAGATGTACTGTAAAAATTCATAATAATGCCTGTAAAAGGTACACATATCCAGCAGGCTATCCCAGGAGCACTGTGTCCTTTACAGACCTCTATGCTTCAGTTCCACACGCAGCACTTTGTCCAGTCAACCTCATGGGTACACACCTCCACACAGAGCTGTAAGCCCAGGTTCTGTGTCAGGGGAGGCTTGTTGTGGCACGCAAAGCCTGGAAGCGTCTCACCATCTCCTCTCAGAGGCTGCCTGTGAACTATCCACTCTGTGGGCAGGGGAAGTTATCCAGGTGAATGGGCTTCACAGACCTCCAGGGAAGCCATTCTTTTGTCCCCTGAAGCCCCCAAAAGGGATGTTTGCACATCAGCCAAGTTGTTCTCATGGGAGTGACCCCAAACTGCACTCCACTTCCAGGGAAATCCTCCTCCCTGCAAGAGAGAACAGTGATCTAATACGGCCAGGTTGCCAGGTTTGGAAAGGGTAGCCAAGGAAGGAGAACACCAGGATGGAACTTTGGCATGAGGAGGAGGACCTCAGGCAGCAACAGTCTAAGCTAGGGCATTAAAAAGGTATAATGGTAAATTATTTAAAAAAAAAATGGTTAAAAGGTATACATGTTTGAAATGTGCCTGGATCTTCTGAGGGCTGGACATCATGGATGAGGGACCTGAAAACACCTGGACACCGAGTCTGAGATGTGCCATTCCACACAGGGTTAAGCTGTGCATTTCTGGGAAAAGCCTGCACTAGTGAACTGAAGGTATCTCCATGTATCTCTGCTCCATGCTCAAATTTTCATTATAAAGGCCTGTTCTGGTCACGCTGCTCAGATCAGATTTCTCTGGAGAGAAATCCTAGCTGATATAGTAAAAAAGCAACATTTTCCTCAGTAAGGGCATAGCTGACCTCCTTACATCTGATATTTATAGGCCAAAAGACAAGTTTAAAAGATTCTCCGTTTTCACTGGCATGAAAGAGAGCAAGGTTTTTTTCTCCGAGCATACAAAATATGCCCAGTTTAATCTTAAGATGGCTTAATGCTTTTCTTAATAGCCTGAAATATTTAATTCAGCTTCCAGCTTCACTTCCTTAACAGGGAAACTACTTAAAGTGCTTACCTTCCAATCCTAAAGGCTGTTCCTTGGAGGCTGAATTAGGGCACCATGCACAGTCTGCTTCAAGAGTCTTGGAAATACCTGATAAACTGACTCCATACACAGCAGTTAATGAGCTTGTTGTTGCATTTGAGGCATCTCTGTATCTTTGGAGTCAGAAAAAGCAAATTATGTCTAATAGAATTCCTTGCCTTGACCAAAATCTCTTGCAGTGCTAACACAGCTAAAATGGGCTGACCCACCAGCTTGATTTACATGAACTTGAAGCAAAGCATATTAGCATGATTGTGTAGGCATCACTGTACAGACCATGCTGGTAATGAGAAGCATATTTGTGAAAGTCTCTTGTACAGCTTTCAGCACATTTTACAGCCAAAAAGAGGTATAGTCTAGAGGGAAAAAAGAAAAATACAATAAAAACATGGGTTTGACCCCCAGGCAACAGGATGTAGATTAATATGAGTTAAATGGAATGTGACCAATTTGCAAGGCATTTGGTTTGTATCTTGAGAAATTGAAGACAAGATCATTTTTCCCTGCAATCAGAGTAAGCCTTAGGCTATTTGTAGTCTCTACAATTGCCAGAGGCTTCCTCTTTTAATATACTAGTGTATCCTAGAATATTTCTTACCATTTTCATAGTCCAATGATGTGATAGATTTGCCAGTATGATACTTCTGCTGCCTTTCCTTGGGAAAAGCCTCCATTAGCTGTAATGTGTGCTTATAGCTTCTGTGAGTTTCATCAATTTTTGTGCAATATTTTGCCCACAGCTGTTCATTTATGCAAGAAAACAGTTGCAGTAATTGACATCCTATGTATGCAGGGATTATGCAGCAAGAAAAGCATTTTTCCACCGAAAGGTCATAGTTCCTGAAGAAGATTGTTTCAGGCTGGTAATTTTTGAGTTCACTGTGGACCCACAATTTTTGTTCATATGAGAATTATTTTTTTACATATAATCAAAAAAAGGTCTCAAAATGATGCCATTCTCAGGGTTTTATTAATGATTAAAAATTCTTTGATGTTTGAGATTTAGAGGTGGAAACTTTTCAATGCTTTACCAAACAGATTGGAAGACAGTATTCTCAGTGTTGCATCTGTTTCTGAGAGAGATTAACTGGGCTCACAGGGAAGAAGAAGTCAAATACAGCCCAGAAACTCCATACCCATGAAGCAAGCTGCACTTCCTCTAAAATTCATCTCCTTTTTCACATCACACCATCTTCCCATGCCAACAGACAGCCAGGAGACCATCCCAAATATTTCAAGTTCAGTTCCGTTTTCTACCCAACACTTTGCAGCTATAATTCAGGAAAAGATTTGCCTTTGCTTTTCCAATGACCCAAAGAAAGTGCTCCAAAGGCACAAATCCAGCAACTAACTTCAGTATGCCCTTCAGCCTTCGATGCTTAGGAGAAAAAATATCCATGATATGTTTGGCAGTCTTCCACTTGAGTGTGTGGGCAATATCACTCAGGAACATTTGGTAGCTATAGATACAAGATGTTCTGTAATTGTTAAACTAATTTGTTTGAATAATGGATAAGGAGGGACAAATAGAGGTTGTTTCTCACTTATTTATTTATTTAAGAATTAAGACACAAGGACTGAAAGGTGGGCCATTAGGCAATCATGGTTTCAAGTGCAGAGCTTTGGGGCAAAACAAATCCAAGACCAATTTGCACCTCCAGGTGCTGCTATCCAGCTCTGCAACCACTGACTCAGAGCAGAGAAGAAGTGGCAGCTATGAACCACCCTCTGCCCACCAGTGAGCAGTAACAACCAGCAGGACATTGTGCCTTGATCCTGGCTCCAGGTCCTGACTGGATGCCGTGTCCTTTGCGGAGTTTTGCATCACAAAATACAGAAATCTATCCTTGGTTTTGCAAGCAGTAGAGGGGTGCATTTCTGGTGATACTTTGAGCCGTGCTTGTTGAAGGGAAGGATGTGGGACTGTGCTCTCAGCTACTAGTGCCTTGTTAAACTCTGGATGCACAATGGGAGAGGAGGTTTAAGTATTTTGAATATTCACTGCTATTGCTACCTTCTGTACTGTATCAGAGGTTATGGAGTGTGAGCCCTCACAAGCATGGCAAGGTGGCCATAGTCTTCCTCTCTTTTCAGTGGTGTTACAGGTGCTTTAGAGAGTAGGGGTAAGGTAGTTTACAATATATTCCTGTCTACAGATATAATGGGAAGTGAGTCTTCATCCTTTTTAATATTCTCTACTCTTCACCAAGAATTTTATTGGTTTAAATAAATATTGGTTTCTCAAAAATGGATTTCTTCATGAGATCCCAGATAAGTTTGGAGTGAAAGGGGCTGTTGAAGATCACTCAGTTCAACCTCCTCTTCAAAGTACAGTCAGATTGACAGCACAGGTTAGCTGGGGCCTTGTCCAGGTGGGTTTTGAAGCTAGTCAGGTGGAAGAACCAGAATTTAAATAGACAGATAGTGTCTTGTTCTTTATTTCTTAAGTGGCTCAAACTCTAGAAGATTCCTACAACAATATGTGGTGCCACAACCTGCTGTTCCAGCCACTTCCTCACTCATATTGGTCTATCTGAAAGCATCTGAGTTGGAGGAGTGTATCTGCACTAATTCACGAGGTCACAGCCCTTTATATCATTGCTGGATTTGGGCATTCCCATCCCTCTTCTTTAAGAATTCAACCCTCTCCTTTCAAGACTTACTGCCCCTTTTTCCCCTCCACCTTTCAGGTCACAGCCTTTAGTTCTTCAGGATAGCAGCCCTGCCCTGTGCCTGGGGAGGATGGCAGGCTGCTCATCAAGGGCATGGGTTAGGCAGGACTTTTCTTTCCCCTCCTGTTCTCCACCCTGAGATAGTTGTGAAACTGGTGGGCTATCTCTCCTCTAAGTCCAGCAACAAAGCCTCACAGCTTGTAAGGACAATTCAGCCACAATTAGTGTTGGTGTGAAGCCAGGCCTCCCACAGATGACTCTGCCTGGTCCAGTGCAGAAGCTACAATCTCTTTAATGATGGGAGTTCAATGAAATTAAAGTTGACCCTCAGGCTTCTGGCAGCTAAATTCCAACAATAACCTTTCCTCCCACCCCTTCCTCTGGAAAAAATCCTACCAACAACAAACTACAAGTGAGATGGGGAGGAGACCTCACTGGTTTTAACCTTTACAGGACAGTGGATATGTCCAAATCGGACAAAAAACACGATGTCTCCTGGTGAAGTGCCATAAATAGTGCTATCTCCCAGTGTGATCTTTGAGAGAATCTGTTTTGGGGAAAGAACAGAAGAAGAGTCCTAAAAAGAGCGAGTGAAAAATGATGAAAGTTGCTTTGAAGTGAGTCTGAGAGCTGCAGTGCTTTCAGCAGCTTCCCCCTGGAAGCCCTTGAAATTCTATCTGCAATAAAAGGTACCAAAAGAAAACAGCTGGCAGGAGCTGTTAAAGTGGAAACAATACGCAGCTCAGAAGAGATAAACAGGATGGGCACAAAGCAGACTGAAAAACAAGGTATGGATCTGTTGTGTGATGGAAAGAGACCTTCTGTCCTGGGTTGAGACAGTGTGACCAGGGAAATATTGCTGGCTTTAGTAAAGTGGACTGGGGAAAAAAAGACTTACCACTTGGTTTTCATGGGATCATGCATTTTGCTTTGCATTGAGGGACAGGAGCATCAGATCTGGTCCCCCAATTGTTTTCTGAACAGTCCTCATCTTGCATAAAACAGATGAGGGTGTAGGGGTGTTGTGATGAATGACGCCACAAAGGTAGCAGCCAGTCTCTTGTACTGATATTTCTCTGGTACCAGAAGCAACAGCAGCTCAAGCAGGAGCCCCTTTCCAGTTTCAGGACAGTGAGGCACTCCTCTTGCTAGCAGGGCAGTAATGCTTTGCTGCCAGCTGTAGAGATGGGTCCAGTCCTTGTGTAGCTCTGAAGAAATGCCAAGGCTGTGGCCAAACTCAAAGCCTGGAACAAAATATAAATCCTGCTTTTGTCCTTACTGATACCACAGTCTTTGGAGACAGAAACTGGTCAACCACGAACATTGGGGTCAGAATATCATCCATCTTTTTGTGCAATGCAAGGAGAGATTGCTAACAGAATTTACACAGACCTTAACCTGTTCTGATTTAGAGAAGTAAATCTTAGATATTGCTGTGGTTCCTAAATCAGATCTGTAGAACTCTACTGAAGGGACTGAGAGCAAAATACAGATATGGGAGAATCATGAGGAAGCCATGTGCAACCACATCTGTGAAAAAATCTCCCATGCTCTGATCCACTATTGATTCTGCCCATGACATGACTCGTGGAAGGTCTGCTTAGAGACCTCTGCTCAAAGGGGAAGGAATATTAATCAAAATTTTGTTCTGTCTTGCAAATGCACTTCAAATGCACTTCTAGGGGAAAACAGTAATTCAGAGATGTGGTGGGAGTGGAGCAGAGAGGAGCTGAGTCATATTTTCCATCTGTTTTGATTTTTGTTTTATCCTTATTCTACTGTTCTGATGTAATTATTTGTAACCATTAGACTGTCCCAGTGCTAGGACAGAAGCAAAACTGTATCCACACTGATTTTCCAGGCATGTGTTTTTTCAAGGAATATTAAAATACAAAAGAAACAACCTCCACATAATTTTAAAAAGATGTGAAAATATTGGCACTAGGTCATTGTGCAGATGACCTAAGAGATTGGTGTACTGACAGTTTCCTCAAGAAGTCAACTTGGGCAGGGCCATCCTGAAGAGAGGAAAGAACAGCCAGGATTTACATTTTCTAGATATAAGTTAAATCTTCATTTGGGAAGGATCTGGTAACTTGCTGATGACTATAGGATAACCCATAGGCAGGGAGAGAACTGTATCTGTGATAGTAAGTACCACTTCATCCTGTGGACAACTTATCTGCTTTCAGAAAGGTCTCAGATACTCAAAATGCTTGGTGGGCTTAAACATTACTGAGGACCTGGGTCTAAAGTGCCTATTCAGAAAAGATCTCACACAATTCCTGCAGCTCTAAGTACTTTTATACTCTGCAAAACTCTTCTCCACTTGCACCACTGGTATTCTGATTTGCAACTGATTTAGCTGCCCATGAAATCAATGGGCATCCCTCTGCTTTCTCTAATAGGTGTTGGACTGGGTGTTAGAGAAATTCAGTCTGTCTAACCCATATGCACAGATACTGTTCAACCTGCTAGTAGAAACAGAGCTTGGAATGGAAGAAAATGAAGTGCTAAATATGTTTAGGAGTTGAGAGCCTGAAGATGCCACGAGCAATGAAAAGGTGATTCCAATACATACAGGAGTACTGGACCCGAGTACTAGACTGTATGCTATCCAATTCCATTTTCTCTTACAACTAAATCCTGTGGAATGTAATAAAATCTAACCTAATTTAATAACATCTAAACTTAATCAAAAGGCCTTTGAGCAAGTGAATGAAATTTAATTGTGAATTACAATCTGACCATGCAGTTGTGGATCCAATAAAGTTATAGAGATTATTCCCTGTTACATTCTGTAGGTTTTATAAGCAGATGACTTAAAATAAACTGCATTAGAGCATTGAGTTTCATTCTTTTCAAAATCTTCACAACTCTTTCAAGTTTTTCACTGAACTATGGGCAATAATATATTTCTACCTGAACACAGGAAGCCATCAGTTGATTTGCACACTGAAAATTAAGATTTTTTTTATCATGAATTTATAGCCTTGATAGAGTAACTGCATATACCTTTTTATCATTTGTGTAACTATTTAATAATAAAAATTCTTAAGCTTTTGCATAAGGTCATAGGACATTAGAATGCTCAAAAAGTTACATATATCAAGTTTGGATTTCCTTTAAGACTTCTGGAGTGTTAGTTTAGATTTTCTTTGGTACAAATGCAAATTGAATTCTCACTTTAAAATTTTAATGTTCAAAATTAATTTTATATGTGACACTTTCTGTGCTTTAAAGATATGCAAATGATTTGTGTTTACATTAATGCATATGAATACTAACTTGAAACCTGCAATACAAAGAGGAAAACAGGGTTGTTCTTGACCCAGCTGTCTCTATAGAAGTCTGCCGTCTCTATAGAAGTCTGCCTTGCTCTTCCTCACCTGCCTCTGAAGAAAATCCTCTTGTAAGTCCTTTAACTCCCCTTCAATTTTGTTTAACTGAGAAGTTCTATATTTCTGCTAACATACTTTTCCAAGACAGTGCAAGCCAAAATGAATATAATTTACAGTGATAAATGATATTTCAGTATAGCAAACACCATTCTCTACCCTCTCTTCCACATCAGTGCAAGATCTGGTCTGCACAGAGCAGATCTCCACTCTGCTGCAGGTCTGTGTCTGATGTCCTTGAGACCTGGCTGTACATTGGATTTTCCATTCTTTCTGTGTACAGAATCAATACACTTGTGAAGAATCGAATGGTTAATTCCAACAGGTGATTTGTTTTAATGTTCGCCGTTTCTCGATCATGATTTTTGACTTCCCAAATACTGTTACTGTGGTCAATTTAAAACTTGAGCCTATGAGGGCTTCTTTGGCGCTCTGCAGAAATAAAATAAATGTGAATTTCATGTGCTCAGAAAATTCTCTGCATCTTTTGAGATAAAATTTAATTTTCAATCTTCCTGACATTTTATTCAGGACTCAGTAGCCCATTGAAGTTGCTGTTGCTGCAAACCCCAGGAACTCCGTAATGCTGTTTAAAATAAGCCACATCCTGTTCCCCTCCTGGCAGATCTTTTTTTCCCATCATCCATCACCAGGAGGGTTGTCCCCAGTGCCTCAGGATGGGAGTGCCCTGATCCCCACCACCGATCCTGCAGCCTCTGCCTGTATTGCTCCCACCCACCCTCCCTTGAGCTGCTGCAGCATCAGGGCCTCAGACAAGAAGCAGCAAGATGGGTTTTGTTTGAATGGGGAATGATGGCATCACAGTCAAAAAGCTGTGGGAGAGTAAAAGGGGAGAAGAAGAATGTGTAATCTTGTTATACCCTCGTCCTCACCTTCCTCTCCCTGATCAAATTTAATTTGATAAAATAATGCATGCAATAACAGCCAAAGCTCAAGCCACACAGGGAATAACTGAGCAAATGCAAAATGATGGATTCAAAGCAGCATGTAACACTTCTTAATGCAGCATGCTTCCCTTTAAATCACCATTTGGATCTTAACTCCTGGAGCAACTTCAACATACGCTGCTTGTCTCCTCAGAAGTGCCCAGTGGCAGGGAACAGACTCTGTGTGCTGTGTCTTTGTCTAATTGCATTTTAGCACAGCACAGTGAGGAGAAAATAGAGAAAATGAACTAGTTAATTCCATGGTCAAAACCCATCTGCATTTGGAAAGTGGAGGAGAGGGAAATCCTTTCTGCTTTGCTGAACTGTCCTGCGTGGGATGTCAAACCCTGCCATGCTGGCAATGCTCAGTGAGCACTGAAGGACAGGTCTCAGCTGCTCACATTTGTGCATGCTCACAGGTAATGGTTAATGGGACTGTAGTTATTGCATGGATATACTTCATTGGTTTGCCCACACGGGTTGCTTGTTGATATACATTAATTGTGGGCATGAAGGAAACTATTCCAGGACACAGGTACTTTGTGCTGACTAGTTAGAAGCATTTCCTACAAGCTGAAACTTTTTATTAATGCCCTTCACCAATGCTTGATAAGGTTTTGCTATGACTCTATATTTAAATTACTTTTCACACAAAAAGGCAAACACATAAAAATCATGTTGAGTATCCCACCTTACATCTCATGACATGATCTTGTGTCTTACCTCTCTATTGCACCACCAGCTTCTGGGTTTTTCTTGTCTGACCCTGCAAAACAAGCCCTACCCTCTGTGAGAGGCAAAAATAGCTGGGAGAGGTGGCTGCTCCACTGAACTATGCTCAAGAGGGGATTTAAGGAAAGGCACAATCAGGAGAGGCAAGAGGAGCCTTTGGTAGGTGAAAATCTGCCTTGCCCAAGCAAAGTGCTTGGGCTCTGTATGAGAATAAAACCGTTCTCTGAGACAAGGTTTTGCAGTAAATACTGTTTAACAAACGTTTAATGTTGTAGAAAAACACAAGATGATGATAGTTTCTGTGGAGATGATAAAAAATAACCTTTTCTTCGTTTCAGAAACAAGGACATGCAGGCAGATGAGCCTGGACCCTGGTTTTGAAAAGCACCTACCACCTTTTTTTAATCAGTGGGAGCACTCTTGAAAAAACAAAGGTGGAACATAAAGCTTTATTTTTCACAATTTCTTATACACCAATGGTGCTAAATCAGAGCTGGCAAATGACAGTTGCATCAGGAATATCCTCACAAGGATGAAGGAATGGGAAGGTGTCCAGCACAGCGTTAATGTGACCCTGAGTCTCACAGCAATGCTCTGCTCTGCAGCAGAGCCTTGAAGTCGTCTGAGGAGAGGAGGAAGGGGGAGTGCAGTCCAGAGGGGGAAAGATGGATGATCTTGTAGCTGACCCATTCTTTGTTCATCTCTCTGGCACCACATCCTTTGCCACACAAGTCATAAAATTTCTTACCAGTAGCTATTTTGACAGTGGCATAATAAAGCTCAGAAGGGAATGAAGAAACACATCCAGAAGTGTCAAAATAATGTAGCATACTGTGTTTGCACTAACGTTATTATATAGTGGATTATCAGTAGTTACGCCAACACAAAAAAAAACTGAGGGGCTGTGTTTTTTTCAGAGGATCAGACATATTTTGTTTTTGCAAAGTACCTTCACATATATTGAGAAAGAGTCTTTATTGTTAACCTAAGAAAGAATGATTTCCTTGGAAACTAACATGATTGCTATGAAAATCTCTGGCAGGATACAGGCAAGAGAAAATACAGTCTAGTATCAAAGTCATCCGGAAAGACATGATTGAAATCACGGGTTTAATTTATTTTGAACAATTTCTCATCTGGTAACATTTTTCTGTACTATTTTAATGGCTCTGATACTCTTACTCCATTCTAAAATTAACCTTCACCTTACATGAACTAAAGAAATTTCATAACTGCATTCGTATGCAACATTGTATAGGATTGTTAGCTGCTGGTACTAATGGTATTAAATTCAAATATATTTCAATTTTCTTCGAAAAGCAACATAATGGAAACTGAAATTATATCAAATGCAATAATAATAAAAATGAAAAAGTATGTATATGTAAATGCAGTAGTCAGAACTTCCCTGATATTGATAGCAGAGACTTAAGAATCACACTAAACCTAGCAAAAGGCTATGTGCTGCTACATGATGTTGGTAGGAAACAGGAGAGGCATTAAAGGTGACATGAAATTAAGTGACCTGACCAAGGCATGCCGTTAGGCACCAGAGAGAGGAGCACAAGATAAAACACAGGACTTGGGAGTAATGGGGTAATTTAACCATGAATGATGCTGCTTCTGCCTGTGTTCCATGCAGTCCTTCTTGTCCAGGGACACAGCCCATCCACAAAGAGCCGGGAGGGTTTGAGCCCCAGCAGCACTACGGCCACCCCACACAGCTCCATGTGTGAGACCCATTTTGCTCTCTCCAAGGGAAGTCAGGGTCAAGCCTCACTGAAGCCAGGGGGGAGTCATGGGAACAGCAATAGGTATTTGCTCCAGCTCCAGGTGAGCATATTTGGTCAACAAAGTAACACCCAAGAAATTGCACTTGCTGCAATGTAGAGAGAGCAGAGCAGACAGAGTGCTTGTTATGTCAAAGATAAGATTGCAAGACCTGGTTTCTCCTGGCCTCAGGAGAATGGCAAAATATTTTTAAATTGGCCATGGTGCCTTTGAAATGAAGGGTGCCTTTCTGGAATGAAGGGACCAGTGAAACTCTGGGAACTTGAGCGGAGATGAGTTGTGGAACCTGGACACAATGGGGTTTGTGGTGGAAAGAAAAGAACCTGGAAAGACAGGAAAGACTTTGACTGTTTCATCAGGCTGTGGAAAAGTCTAGACATAAGCATAGAGCAGCCATTTTAAGGTATGGTATTTTTAAAGTTCATATGCAATTCATCCTGTGTCCCCAGGTATCTGCCACAAGACAATCATAGCTTCCTTGGATTTTTTTTTGCTATCTTCTTTGCGGTTTTGGAGTTTTTTGGGAGAGGGAGAGGTTGGGTTTTTTTAATTGGCACTGATATCTGTTCATTTTTATACACATGGCAGGGAGCCTGAGAGGCAGGCAGACATCTTTCAGATCATCTATCCTATAAACTCACTGGAAATTACTCAGCCCTCCTTTGCCCAATTNGCTAGCCGGAGCAAAAGCCCTGACCACCCACATTGATACTAAAGGAAGACATGAAATTAACTCCAGGGCAGGCTTAACCTTTTCAGTCCAAGAGCTCCAAAAATGATTTTCAAGCCAAATATCCAAGTTTTCTTACAAGAGATGTGCACCAGTTTGGGTTTCCCTGTGCGGCTGCTCGGTCCCCGGCTGCTCGGCGGTGGTTTCCAAGGGGAGAGCCAAATCGCGCTAATTGCACGGCATTTATGGGTATGTGTGCGTGTAATGCAGGCCCCTGTGTCCTCCCCAGACCATCACTCATGTCACACACACCCCAGGCACATCCAACAGCTGCGAGGTGACCTGGAGATGGAAAGCTCACATCCCATATCCAATCCCCAGAGCCAGATGGGCCCGTTCCCTAAATGACAATATAAATTCTAATAACAGCCATAGACAATGTTGGCAGGTCCCACAGGCTTTCCTGCTGACCCCAGGGAGCAGCCACAGTGATGCAATACCTCAGCTGGTCCTCTGGAAAATCCCATGATACAATGTTTGCCTCCCCCCTATCCAGCTGCAGAGGACATGCCAACAGGGACATGGCAGAAGAACAGGGGCTGGAGGGATGGCTCCCCACCCTCTGCTCCTGATGAGAAGGAGAGGACCTTTCTGACAAGTCACTGAGGGAAGGACAATGGGCCCATTTCCCCAGGCACCCCAGGAAGTGGCTGCCAGCCCCAGTGGGTGGCTGGCATGGCCCTTGATGGCAGGACATCAGTGTTTGCTCACTCACACCCAGCTCCTCAGTGCTCAGCTCTAGTAAAAGTCTCTGTTGCTGCTCTGTTTGTTTCATAAGTGTTTAAAACACAACACCTAGTAAAAACCTGCACCCAGCTAAGCAGGACATTTGAACCTTGACCAATGCTTATTAAAGATTTAATCTCTTTTTGGTTCACTAGCAATGCCTGCATTAACTCAACATGATGATGTATCTGTTGCATGTTCCCAAGCACAAATCAGTAGCTGAGAGTTTTAAGACTAAAACTGAGGGAATTCGCAGTGAAAGTAGACAGCTTGCCATTTTCTTACTGTTGTTTCCTAGAATTAGTCAGAAATAAAATCATTTGGAGGAAAAATTTCCCTTCAAAATCATCCTGATATGTTGCATTTTGAAGCATAATACATCATGTACATCCAGGGGTCTTAACACTTTTGTATAAAAAGGAGAGAACCAAGTTATTTCATCTTCCTTGCACCAAAATTTTTAAAAGTGCTGAAAGTTCTGGTTCAGTATAAATGTTTTCATTACAAAAGGTATAAGAAATTCCTTACCACTGTGTCCTGGATGGATTCATTAAAGAGTTGCTTGCCAAAGAAGAGGTAAATAGAATGTTTTTTCTGGAAGGAAGGGAGGACACACACTGAAAAGTCGAGGCTTTTGCCTGGGAAAGGCATGCAGAAGGTAGTGCACACTGACTTATACTTTGTAGTCATGAAACACAAGATCTAGGATGTGATGGCAGAGGCATTTGGAGACTTTTTCTATGCCGAGGCTGATTCTTTTCTGCAGAGCTTGTGTAGCAAAACCTGCACAGCACTATACTGTCACTGGCAATGAAGTAGCTCCACCATCTGGGATTTTTTAGCATTGCCTTTCTTGCTCTATTTCTGGATTTTATACGAGTTTTTTGTTTTGTTTCACTTTTTTTGTTTGTTTCTTTTGTACAGGTAAGGCCACATATTAGAAATAAAAGTAATTATAAGATAAAAATGTAAATGTGGGTAAGTGAGAATATCCAGCTGGTCCTTGTGGTCCACCCAGCATGAACTTCTGTCTGAACTGATTTCAAAAAATGGTTTTAAAAATCTTTGTTTTAAAAGTGTCCCACCATGTTTTTGGGTTTTTTAACAGGTACTAAAATCTTTAGAAGTCACTGTTTCAAGAGGTAACGGTGAAGTGGAACAAAGGATTTATTCTAAAAATATATTTCTGAGACATATATTATTGTTTACTTCCATTAAGACCAAGTGGATTTATTCCTGAAATACAGGGCAGATCCAAGCAGAAAATTCAAAGACTTTGGTGATAGAATTAATAAAGTCATTGCATTTGTAGCTAACAGTTGTTTTTATTGTTAGGGACCTCAGCCTGAGCTCCTAACATTCTGATTTCATGTAAAAATCCAGTATGTATGCATAAATTTCAAGGAAATTCAATCCAGCTGAAATTAGCCTGGCAGCAGAAGAGTGTAATCAAACTCAAACCTTGCCCACTGTGTGGCTTTTTCCAGCCTCTCCCACATTCGTGTAGTTGGGGCTCATATTATGCTCCCAAAGGCTTCATTTTTTTGACATTTTCCAATCAGAGAAAACTGAGTGAAGACATGAGCTTTTCAGAACTATTTGAGAGTTCCAAAGGCACCTGCTGGAGCTGTTCTCCCAGGCCTCTTTGCTGGTGCTGCGCTGCCTAAGGCTATGACAGAGAACCAAGCAAGGCAGGTCCAAGGGGCAAAGGCATCCCCTCTGCCTTCTCCCCACAGTCCTGCTATCAGCCCTTGCACAGTTTAGGGTTAAGCAGCTTTTCCCTGTCCATCCTGCCCTTCAGTCAACATGGGCACTTCTTTACAGGGCCTGATGTACAAAAGGTCACGAGCAGCCACTGACAGAAGGATGAAATGTTTATGAGCAGCCTCAGACCCCTGGGGGCTATACAGGCAGATAGGGAGCGAGATGGTGGTGGCCTGAATGGACTGCCTAATTTTTTTTTTTTTTTTCACAGCAGTTCTAGTTTTAAGTCCCGATGGACATAGAAAATGTTTATTCCTCTATCACATGTGGCTTAAAAAAAGCTCAGCTAGTACTACAGAGAGTTGGCGTTTGCTTTTCTTTTTTATAAACCTACCAGCAGTAGCTAAAATTCTATGTAGTGCCCAAAACTGTTTTGTAAGTGTTTTGCTGGGCTTAGCAGGAGATTTGGCATCACAGCAGTGATGAAAGAGGGCAATAGTCCTTGCTGATACCATGTCACAAACAAACTCTTTCAATTATTTTCTTATATAGGAGATGTTGTAGAGGCATACAGGCCCTGACAGTTCTGTTATTTTGTTATGTCTGTTCCTCCCCCTGCTTTTCTCACATGTCTGCTTTCTTCTTTTGTTGCTGTGGGTTTGGCACTCTACAAGATTAGAAGAAAACAGTCCCAACAGAAAATAAAATAAAAGTAATCTCTTCATTTATAGAAATAGTACAAAACCTCCAATATTCTCAACAAGACCATTTTGGAGTTTTGAGGATTTTGTTTGCTGATGAGGAAATGGATTTTTCACTGCAGACTGTAATCAACTGTCTCATTGCCTGCAGTCATACAGATAAACTGCCACAGAGTCTATGACCTCAACATTGCCACAGTGATCATCTCAGGGCTTTGATTAACTGAGGGACCAGTAAGTTGATGTCCTGAAATCAATGAAACTCGAGTAGATGAGAGAAAGAAGCAGTCCAATAGCAGACACACCATTCATTCCTCTCGGATAGCAATGCACCCTGTGCAGCACCTGGTTTGGATGGAGGGGAGCAGATCCCTGCTTTCATTCAACAGCCCACTTGCTCCAAGTGAGCAGCTCTTTTTTTGGCAGAACAGAAACATGGAGTCCAGGAAGCACCTACTTTGTCTACCACTGTATTCTTCCCTAGGCATTTTTCTAGTCATAGGTGTTCTCAGACTGGTCCTTATCTCTGATTTGAGTCAGCATCCTCAAGAATCCTGGGTTATACTCAGCCAGCATCCAGCCCAGGGCTCTGTCCCACAGTACAGGCTGCTGAAGCTCACAGAAGGACCCAAGTCCCAAAGTCAGCAATCCCAGCCTATCCTTCCTTGACCCCTGGCTTTCAGCCAGCAGGGCACTGTCAACTCACCCAGTCAGAGGCTGCATCCACATCACCTAAAAAGGCCACCATCAGATCTATTCTTTAGGCACCCATTTAGCTCTATTTTGAACCTGTCCAAAGTCCTGGCATCAACAACAGCCCAGAGTTAAGTTTCATGGTTTAACTATTTGTTGTCTGAAAAAGGAGTTATTTGACTTTGTTTTAATCTTTCAACCTATTGGTGCTTTAAAAACAGGTCAGGAAAAAAACCAACCAACCAGTTCTTACTACTCTTATGAAATCAAGTTGAAGAAAAGGAAGCAGCTTGATTTGAGACGAGATCAGGCTTCCAGAAGGACTGTTTAAACCTTCCCAATTTAGTTTATTTAAGCCCAGTGAAATGAGCTATGTAAAAATAAATTAAAAAGCCTCAGCCTTTAAAGAACCAAAATTACCAGAAGCTTCTGCTACTAGAAAATTCCTCTATTACATATTTGGCAGCAAAGTGCCTGCGTAGACAGATGACATGCCATTAGAGTCCATATAAGTAACCACTAGGGAAAGCACCTGCTGCAGTACAGAAGATGTTGTTAGAAATGCAAAGATCTGATTGAAAAGCAATTTATATTCCAAGCAAATGGATAATAAGAGA
Source organism: Pycnonotus jocosus (assembly GCA_013400435.1). Classification (NCBI taxonomy): domain Eukaryota; kingdom Metazoa; phylum Chordata; class Aves; order Passeriformes; family Pycnonotidae; genus Pycnonotus; species Pycnonotus jocosus. Next base: position 390,838 of record VWYP01016629.1, on the reverse strand, counting down.
AGACACACTACCCAGTGCAGAGCTTCCTGCAGAGGAAAGTGACACACAATAGAAAGTAGTTAATCCTGCGGAAATAATTAAACAAGATCAAGGGGAAAATATATTTCAGAATATGCAGTGCTTAGCCAAAACATAGCAGATTCAGCTTAACGAAAAGGGAGTTTTTCCTTTTGGTCACAAAGTCTTGCAATCTTGAAAAATTCTTTGAATTAGGAAATAGAGAGAGGGGTGCTGAGTCTAAATCAGCAATGAGATCATGCTATTTCACTGGCTGCATCAACCTATTGTTGAGAAAAATGAGCATGGACAAGGAAATTCTGATTTTGTTTCAGAATAAATATTACTTCCTTACTGTCCTAGATATCCTTGTTTCTGAGAGAAATGGAAACAGAGAGACAAAAAAGCTCTTGCATTCACTTTTTTATACCAGTAAAAACCCTACGAAGTTGAAGTCAGCCTGTATTTTCTGCCCTATTTGTTTGCTCCCCTGGATGTTAACAAAAACAATACTATTAAAATTGGCAGGAGACTGAGCCAGACCCTGGAGTTGTACACAGAGAAGTGGAACAGTGATGAAGAAAAGAGGTTAAGACTGCCTTATTTGTGCTTCTCAGCCTATAGCCAACAGAGGGCAAAACCCAAGCTGGAAAAGAACAGAGCAGAAATCTTATGAACTTTGACAAGTTGAGCATCTTCTTTCTCCTGGTAGGAGAGAAATAAATGACAGCTGTGTTTAGTGATAGACCATAGGGAAAACAAGCAATTGAAATGATTCTGGTAAGATTGTGGGACTTCCTTGCAAGAAGTATTGGTTGCTGATGGCTCATCCCTTTTCCTGCTCTGGAAGAGTTATGCATCTGTGCCATATGTCCAGGGCACGTGGTCACACTAGCCTATGATGAAACTATGTGCAATCTATGGGGCTGCGCTTGGTAGTGGTGGAGGCAGGAACAGACACAAAGATGCAAATACTGAAGCAGAGATAGTTGGTGAATTCTGCACTGCACCTATGATCTAAGTCTTGAAGAAATATTGAGGTAAAGCAAGGAAACCGACAAGTTTAGTATACAAATATGTTCAGGTTTTGTTCCTGTAAATCTGTCTTTCACGTCTTAGTCTATGCATGTTTATATTGTTTAGCAGTGTAGTCTCATGGCCAGTGTTTTACTTATCTTCCCTGTCACTGTGTCTCTGAAGGGTGAAACCACACAGCCTTGTCAGTGTGAAGCTCTGGGACAGACTGCAGGAGCTGGCAAGGGGATACATGACATCCCCTGTGGTCCTGGGACCTGCAGCTGCCCTGTGCCCTGTGAAAGCTCTCTGGCACTGGAGTATCTCCCTCAGGAACTGGAAAGTCACCGAGCCAGGGTGGTGGCTGAGCGCAGCAGAGCAGAAGGGTTTGTCTTGTGCTCAGCCCCCTGGCACTGCTCTGCTCTTGTCTGCAGGGGATTCTCCTGGGTTTCTGGCTGTTTCCAAGGTCTCATGCACAGCTCATTACCATAATTCTGGTGGTCACTGGTGAGATCCTGAATATTAGCTCAGAATTGAGTTTCCAATAAGTGACTGTAGCTTCTTTACCTCGGAGCACTTTTGCAAACAGAAGCAAGAAATATGTTTCCAAAATGATAACAGCAAGAATCTGACTGCAATCTGCAAGTCAGATAGGAACACAAAGAGCATTTCATCTTCTTTGTGATTAAGAGTGAGCCTGACACATGGAAAACAACCAGACCACACAGACAAAGGAACACTGGAAATAATAACCTTTAAAGATGCACATCTGAAAAAAATAACTCTTCCAATGTTTAAATTGGACTAGTGAATACAGATGCCAAATGCATTTCAGGAATAGCTTGGCAATGACTGAGTACAACATTTAATTAAGTGATTATATAATCTACCCTCTGTTTTATGAAGCAATAATTCAATTCCCAAGTGAGTAAGCCATGAGGCTGAAGGTCGGGCACTTTATCACAATGAAGGAATCTGATTATTGCTGAGGAAAACATAAGGACAAAGATGTTATTGTTAAAATACTGGTTTAATTAATATAAAATTAATAACTCTTTTTAATAAGTCTTCATAGCAATGCATAGCCTGCCAGAAAGATAGCATTCTCCATTTTCCATGTAGAAGTGGTAGTTATTTATGGCCACACAGAATGTGCGGGAAGTTAATGATGTCACGCAGTCAATTTATTGGGAATAAAATTACAAGAGTCATTTTATCAGGGAATTATATAGTTCTCCTCCTGGAGTATAAGTAGACAAGAGACAACACATGCTGTAAAAGAGAGATCAGACAAGGTAACGGCATTGCTGGAAAGCTTTACACTGGATTATTAACAGTAATTCCACTAAACCAGACGTTCCAGCCACATTGAGCTGTGGCTTCACATATAAACAGTATATGATCAGGGAAATCTGATCAGCACTTTGTGAAAATACATATATTAACAGTATAAATGAAGTTGCAGCAGATACATGGTACAGAAAGTAAGAAATGTCTTGTGCAAACAGGATACCAGAAGGCGGCAAGGTATGAATTGCATTCACTTATTCCTGTTGGGGTTTGTTTACAGTTCTGTTTAGATCTTTTTCGTAAAAATTTCAGCAAATCAGAGTACGAATTAAGCATAAAGGGCATTTTTGAAAAACATTCAGAGTAATGTGGATGGGAAAATGATTGCTACATATAAAGCATCAGGGCTACAGGGAAAGCAAAAGAGAGAAGAGCAAAAGGAGAATGAATTTGGGAAATCGGCTGGGTATGGGGACAGGACAAGTTTAAAAGGAAAAGAGATGCAGTGACCAGGGTGATTAACATATGCAATTTCAGTCTTCAGAGCCGAGTGAATAATGACTTTAGGAGGGTGTGAAACCTCCTTTTCACTGCTGTTATTGCATTTGCGGAGGGTCAGGAAACCCATGTGCAGACTCAGCATTTCTGAGAGGCACCAGCGAAGAAGTCCCACCTGCTCTAAGATCTCTGGATATAACGAAAGAAAACTGAAAATCAAAAGAGTCTGAGCATTGAATTTAGCCTTTTGCAGGCTAAAATCTACTTTCATTGTGGCACTAGGATATTAGGGGCTGTATTGCATGCTGGCTCCCCAGGATGGACAGTTCAATGGACTGCATACCATGTAATCATTGATTTGGTGCCTTGAAATAGAGATTAAAGGCAAAGCTGCTGGGGAAAATAGCACTAATATAGACTGAGACTGGCTACTAAAATGAGGAGGAAAACTATTAGGCTTCAATAATTTCATAGGAAAGCATTCTTAAGTGAGAGAAAAAGGGTTTATGTTCCATGCAGAAAAATCCCTGCAGAACAGTTTCAGCTTATTAATATTAAATTAACCAGAGCAAATGAGTACCACTATTGTCAATGACCTGGCATTTTATAAGCACATTGGGGCTCAGTTTTAAACTATTTCACACACATAAAGAAAGTGAGATGGAAGATGAAAGCAAGAAAATCCAGCCAGCAGTCGCAGATTCAGAGTCTGCTGCAGAAGGGGTGTTTTTAGGGGTGTGCACAGAAGTACTGTATGGTATGGTACAGAGGTATGCTTTGCTTCTGGAGTTTGACCACAGGCACTGAAACATGAGGCTTAAAATGAGACAACCTTAATAGGGAAATCATTAGAGCTATGTACAAATTGCTAAACAAGGAGGAATTTAACGTTTCTGAAAGAAAGGAGTCATGGAAGGCATGTAGAAGTGGGAAAGTGATCATAGGAATTGATGTGGGGGAATGACCTGGTGAATGGGACAGGTCCTTTAGAATCATACAAACAGAATCATTAAGTTTGGGCCAGCAAGATCCAACTGTGTACCTAGCACCATTATCACTTTTTTTTTAACTTTTGGGGATGTTGATTCAAACACTTCGTTGGACAGCCTGTTTCAATGTTTCTTTCTGTGAAAAAAGTTATCTTAATACCTAATCAAACCTACTCTGGGGCAACTTGAGGCCATGTCCTCTCATCCTGTCGCTTTATGCCACAGCACAACCCAGGATTTCTCTGTATTGTGTCCCAGAGAGGCCCTACACAGAGCTAGTCTCTGCTGTGCATGCTGGGGCTACAGGACAAGTCCATGGGCTGCTCAGCTGGACCTTTCTGTAAGTCAGGGGCATCCCAACTCCCATCACTCCAGATTTTGAAGCCATGCTGTGACAGAATTACTGTCCTGCAAGTTACAGCCCGTGGTGAGTGCTCCACCAATTTCTTCCACGCAAGTGGAGCAAATCTGTTGGGTCACCTGGCAGGGTGATCCTACAGCCCTTGGTCAAAACAGCCCATATGATCTTGTCTCTTCATGTCTATCTGTAATGTCACACTATGTACCCTTCCTCAACCAGAGAGGTGGCTGGACAACACACTTCTTTATCATCTGTCACACAAGCTGACTAGAAAAAGGTGGTACTTTATTTTCTATATGATGTGTTGTTGTAGCATTCTCTTGTGAGGCTTTCTGGGTGGTGCCAATAATCACAGCACAATCTCCTTCATCTGGGGCCTGTTGCCAATGTTGATTAAACTCTGAGTTCAGTGAATTTAGGTCTGAAGTTCTGACATTCATAGGATTTCAGATGTCAGACTGGCAATCAAATAGTCAAAACAGAAATGGTAGGAGCCCATAGGCAGCACAGTCGATGCTACAACTGATGCTAGTTTCCAAGGTATATTAACAAGGCAAATATTAACCTACCAAGACAAATATTAACCTACCATCCAGACTATCAATCAATGGCAAAGCTGTTGATACACCAACATCAGATACCAAAGATCATCAGATACTTTTATGCTCTTCTTTGCATTTATTACACTGCAGCACTTTCCTTCTCAGAAGTTTTGCAAAAGCTCTGAATTTTAACTTAGATTTTAAAATGCACTGAGCTTCCCAGATACAATGTCTAACAATGTTAACGACGGCTGGTTTCAGAAATCCCAGTAGAATTTGCATGCAATTAATGTTCTCCTCCTCTGAACAAAAACCTAGAGGTTTGCAAAACACACCATATGTTTGTCAGTTTGCCAATGAATCAAGATGTTTTTGCAGCCTTCTGAGTTTCAATAATTAATGGTAATGTCTAAAATCTAAATCACAGTCCAGGGGCATGGAACAGAACTTTTGCAACATCCAGCGTTGTTCAGCATCATCAGAGTGAGACATTTCAAGTGAGAAACTAAACAGTTGTACTAACTCCCATTTTTCCCTTCCCTACCTGATCTCTCATTCTGTCACCATTTCTCCTTCCAAGGTATCTAACTGGATTTGTTCAAAAGGCTTACTTACTATGAAAAATAGTGCTATTGCTGCAGCCCAGGCTTCGGTCTCAAACATTTAAGTGTTCAGTGCTCCACCATGATCTGCCTAGGCTGACTTGATCTTGGTGGCTAAATGCTGTCTAATGATTTCCAGGTCTGAAAATATATTTTATTCTCATCAAGTAGCTTCTTGTTTGCCTTAACAGATTATTAGCAACTATTTAATAATAACAATAAAGTTAGGCAAACAAAGCAAATCAATTACACTTTAAAATTGTGTTCACAAGCAGGAGGGCTAATTTTTATGTTTTTGCAGTTATTATTTTTAGATGTAACTGCTTGAAAGAGCAATACAGAAGAGAATAATTAACGTAAATTCCTCATATTCTTCTTTCTTTCACCCTTGGGTAAGTCTTCTGTGGTATCCTCTGCTTCCACACTTTTGCATGAGCACTCCTGCTTTGGCTGTGACTTTCCAAGTTTCTTTTCTTTGAGGTGATGATTTTGTTTTTGCTAGGCTACTAAAAGTCTTTTCCTTTATTGATTCCCAGCTGATCAGACCTGTTCCAGGCTTTTTCCCCAGACAGACCTAAATTTGTGGTTCAAAACGGCTAACAAAGAATCAGGAAATTCCTTAGCTATCTTTAAAATGCTGGACTGCTTCCCCTTTTTCCCCTCCAGAACAGAAGTAATGCAGGAAGTATTCTAATAATAATTATAATGTCACCAGCTCTTCTACTTCAAAATTATAAACATCACTTGAATTGGGCTATTCTTAAACTTGGGTAGTATCATGCTTGTTTTAATATTATTCATAAAATGGCTAATTTGTACGATTAATGATCTTAATTTACATCTAGTGTGCCATATACATTAGCAGTTCCCAGGATCAGCATATTTTTTAATTTGTTGATTTTTCTCAAGTGCACCACAATAATATTGGTGTTGTGTTGATAGGAGAGAACATGTGCTTTAGGAATTATTAGTTTTCCAACTCTGTCCCTGCACAGAGAATGAAGTACATTAAAATATTCAGAGTAATTCCTTCAAGAATCAGCAAATTGCTCCTGTGTGACAGAGGCATGGGATATACCAGCACCATTTGGAACACCTTCATCCTGCTAATTTCTGAGGTAAAACCACTCCCTAACAGTGGGACACACATAATGACATACAGAACAACATAGACTGGAACTGCCAGATTTTCTGGAAAAGAGAAGGATTCAAACCTTACCATGAGAACTGTGGCACAACACTAAGAGATCACAGGCATTTAATTATGTGATCTCTCTTCTCTTTTAAAGATGATACTGTCAGCAGCAGCAATAAACATATCTGTCTTAAGCCATCTCTGCATATTTCTGGGTTTCCTATTAAATGATGGCTTGCTTGCAGTATGCCTTTTAATAAATTGATGCAACAGCAATAACTGAAGTGCCCAATACAAAAAAAAAAACCACAAAACCAAAACAAACAAAAAAACCCTAACCAACCAAAAAAACCAAAAAAACCCAAAAAACCCAAACAAACAAACAAACAAACAAACAAACAAAAAACCCAACAGTTTTAATGTTAGATATGGCTTGCACCAATACAGTTTATTTCAGTTTGAAGCTGACAGCAGAAACCCTGTTTCAGATAACATATAAATCCTATTAAGCCTCAATGTGAGACAATATTATTGATATACAGCCTTGGCTGTGGCAAACACAGGGGTTTCCTTTAAATATCAGCTCTCTGTTTTGTAAAAGCTATATCCAATCCACCTCCATATGATCCTTTCAAGCCAATTTTAGTACAAAAAGTTTAGATTTTCTTTTTGACAGTTTGCTTCCCAGCTTCATGAAAATAGTAATGAAAAATACTTCCCTTGCCTTAAGAAAATTATGAATTAAAACAAACAAACAAACAAACAAATCCACTCAACAATTACTTCTGAACTGAAAAGTTTTTGTCTTTCACAAAAATGGAACCCATGAGCAACATCTCTGAGCAGTATCTCAAATTATTTTATCTGGAAATGGTGGTGCAGTGAATCCTGAGAGCTGCAGGATAAGTATCCTGTAACCCCAGACTTCCATTTCCCATTAGAAAGCTCTCAGCTGTTTGCCCCATTTCAGCCTGGAAGATCAACTTCCTGCTCTTCTGCAATGCAGTGGGTCCACCAGACAGGAGACCTTGCTGTCCATGGGACTCTGCCTGGGTAGGTTGCCAGGCCTGCAGAGTAGGGTAGGGGCATGGAGAACAGGCATTAAAAACCACAGAGAAAAGCTGGGCAGGAAAATTCTGACAAAACCCATTTTCCATTGAAAATGTCTTGTTCAGGAAAAGGAATGGTGATTTTCACTCACTCTGCAGGGGCTCCAGTGGAACGCCGTCTGTTTTCCTGTCAGCTCACCCCCCTCTCCTCTCTCTCCTAAACTTAGCAGTCATCAAAACCCTGCAGGATGAAAAAAAAATCGGTTTCCCAGACAGGGACCATGAGCTCAAAACCTCTTCTGGCTGCAAGTCATCCATCAGGATTCATGGAGTGCAGATCTGGGTCCCACAGTAGGAAGCAGGGAAGGAGTACCTTGTGGATATCAGAGCTTGAACTCCCTCAGTGATGCTGCCTTCTGAAAGCCTTGAAGTGAGATGTTTTTGATAGTTTTATAATTGCTTCCTTTAAGAAAATCCCCACTGAGGGAATTTAATATGTTTTTTGAGGAGGTTTTTTTAGTCTGAATTTCCCAGAGAATGGATAGTTTAACTTTAGTCTGGATTCAAACAGGAAAATATTTTTCAAAGTATTTTTTTTTTTTAAACTTAGTTAAAGTTTATAATGTCAACCCTTTAATAATTCTCTTTCAATCACAGCTTAAATTTTCCATGGGGGCAGGGAGAGAATAAATACAACTGAATATGAAGACAAGAACTATGATGATTTCTCCTGTATGGAGAAATCTTTGGCTGCTGCCATCTGGACTTTTAGCTCATCCTTTTCTCAATCCTCTATAAAGGAACCACTCATAGGATAAAGGAGCAAGAGAAGATCTACATCAGAATGTCTGCCTGCCACAACAAGCCCTTGAAGTCCTGGGCAACCATAACCCTGCTTTAAATTTATACTTAGATCTGACCCAGACCTTCAGCTAGTTAGAAAGTGAGAAAATTTGGAAGTGAATTGCAGAAATAACCTGAACATACTTTGGTGGCTGGTTCACAAGATCCTTCTATCCACATACTTTGAATTCTGCAAACAGCACCTCTCAAAACTTTTCCTTTATATGCCTATTGGTGTTTGAGAATTATCAGGGCTCAGTAGTATAGCTTAGAAATTTAAATAGGAAATAAGGCAGTCTTGGGAGGGGGAGCTGGCAGAATCAAAAGTACAATCCTTACTGACTGCCACTGCCTGAAGGCACAAAAATAGGCAATGGCAGGCAGATTTTCACATTGTCACACTGAGAGGAAGCAAAAACTTGCTCTCTGCATCTTAAAGGTTCAAAGAAATGCCATGACCCTGACATATGCTCTTATACATGCTAAGAACAATAAAGTGCCTGCCAATGACACAGGACTGCAGCAAGAGACTGGGAAGTACCTGGTGCAGTAAGAGCAGGTGATGGTGCCACTGTTTTGTGATCAGTAAAATGGCCATGCTGCTGCAGACACTCTCAGGAGAGGGGAAGCCAAGCACTCTGCAGTGGAGGCAGTGAAGGAACCTGTCACTGATTCATCCATAGGAGCAGCCTGATGCTCCTAGGGCAGTGAGAACAGCAGGTGAGGAGGAGGAGGCTCCCCAGAGCATCCTGCAACGGCAATGACTGCTGCCATGGCAACAGCAGCTATGTGGTAGAGGGAGAGACAGGCACCAGCTGTGGCTGGGTGATTGTTTTTTCCCTTATTTTCAGCTCAGTACTGTGTGGCTGGGTTTGAAGGACAAAAGGGCAATGTCCCTCTGCCAGCAGTGCCATCCCAGTAGCTCTTCCCACAGACTGCAGGTACCTGTACACCACTCTGAGAACAGGGCACTCCCACTCCCCTTGAGACCCTGAGCTCCCTTGCACTATTTTCACTCATTTAATAAAATTCCTCCTTGCTTTCTGTAGGTGTGAGATAAAAATGATCACTAAAGTGCCCCCACAGCCGTAATCTGCAGACTACAGGCACAGTATGCTCTCAGCTGCACCAGCACAGAACCCTGTAGTTTATCCCTACTCCAGATTTAGTTCCTTATAACCAAAACAAACTCTGCCCCTGGCACAACACCTCTGATTCTAGCTGTGATCACCTAAGGAGTTCAGTGTGCGAGTGAAAACCAGGCTCCATCCATTCTCAAAGACACCTGCAGAAGGTGAATTATCCACAGATAAGGAGACAACTCATATTCTGGAAATGCAAGCCCTTAGCATCAGATAGGATAAATTGCCCTCTGAGGGCAACAGAGAGACACTACTCAACCAAATTAAAGTGCAATATTCAAAGTCTAATGTCTGATGAAGTGACTCTCATCTGCAGAGTAATGTTGCCTTCAGATCTACTGAGTCTCATTCATCTCACACAATTTACTCCCATTTCTTGCTCCCTGCAGCTGAGTCAATGGCTCACATATTCAGGGCTGTGTTACAGCCTCTCATCTGCTTGGGGACCCCATACCAGACACAGCTAAATACGGCCCTGCCTCCTTGTTGCAAGATGCCAGCTTCAAAATACACATTTCTCCCAGACAGAAATTATCTGAGCAATGCCATTAGCAATTGTACCTATAGGGCACATTCTGAACTCCAGTTATGGTGTGATTGCCCAGAGAGTCCATTGAAACTCAAATAACCCATTTCAGTACATTTACCAATTATCATGCAAGGATGAGTAAGAAACAATTTTCTGTTTAAAATCAGCAAATGAAATCAAGACAACTTTCATCTTTATGAGTTTCATTTGATTTTCCTGTACTCCAGATGAACTCCCACCCCCAAACCAGAAGTCATAAGTGATTAATATATATATTTTTTCCTGAAAGCCACCAAGGGCACTAAATTAAATCTGCAGTGCTCTCCCTCTCTCTACCACACACATAAATGGCCTGGAAGCCTGTGCAAGACTTCCTATTGGAGTGAAATTGCCAGCCAGCCTAAGAGCTATTAGTGCTGGTTAGAGAGTCGCAGAATGATTTAGCAGAATTTTAAACGATTGCTGCAGCAGCATGCTCCACACTGGAGACTGGACACTGTTCTTGGAAATGCATTTGGGAAAAGCTTATAATTTTAAAGTCATCTGGCACATCTCTTGGTGTTTTGCATTCCTTTAAGGATCCTACTCAGGAACACTCACATTATCTTTTCATGATTTACCATCAAACTTCCTGTTTTAATTACCAAAATCATGTGTAACTCAAATGCTGTTCGTTTCAACCTTTCTGTTGTCTGTCTATGCCAGTAGCTGCTGTGAATGGTTTCAGAAGGGTCACAGGTCTACTAACATAACAAGACCCATTCCAGTAATGAGTGATAGTTGTGCATCATGTAAATTGCATTGACTTGCAGCCTACATCTACCAAAAGTGCACACTACCAAAAATCTATTATACTCAGACAAGCAAACCCTGAAATTCTCCAGGTCTCTCAGCACTTTCTGATAAAAAGAAAGCATATAAAATCACATAGATTTTTCTATTCACATAGACCGTTTTTAAAGGATCAATCTCATCAGCCCAGTGGAAATTATAAATCCTGTCAGCACAGAAACTGGAGCTGCATTTGGGTCTTGAACCTTGAAATTCCTATTTTTTCCCAGTGAAAAACAAGCAGTGGAGGAATTTGAGGGTCAGGGAGTGAGAATGTGAGAAAAAGGACAGATGGTCATCTTTTAGATGTGTGCATAGAATAAAAACCATCTTCAAATGGAATCAGACATTTGTAGTTTCCTGTCCAAAATGGCAGATTGAACTAAAGGCTATGAGAAAGTAGGATTTTGCCCAATCCTACTAACTTCAATCATCATCTTGCCAAGGACTTTACCTCATCTGGTAACTTAGGTTAAGAAGAAACCTTTTTTTTTT